>JAADJF010000360.1:0-102237 GCA_012932015.1 Fusarium acutatum
GCCAATGGGTGGGTTAGTGTTAATGTTGTCTTGGCCATCTAGGTGTAGCCTGGTCTATTCAAGCAGGTGGGATGGCACACCGAGAGAGGTGAGTAGTCTGAGCACTATTATTTGTGACTTATGAGGAGCGTTTGAGAATTGTAGGGGGTAGAGGGGATGTTTGTGAGTATATGGTTCTGGCACAAAAAGGAAATCTCGGGGTCAGAATGAAGTTTTATTACGAGACAGAGTCGAAAGAGCATCTGCATGTTACGTCTTGTAGCTACCATCTCCCTCACCTTGGAGCGGTTTCGGTGAAGAAGTCCTGACTCGACCCAAGACGTGGATGGTGGTGGATGGACGGACCAGGATCAGCAATAGCATCAGCATCATTGCGATTGCGGCCGTGTTATCCGGGATTGAAAGTTGAAACCTTCCGTGGTGTCTGTCCAGGGGACGCGCGATATCAGATGTCTGTCTGTATGTGCGTGCGCAGCTCGGCTCGGGTCTGAAAACTGTAGCTGTAGCACATTACTGCACATTATTCAAGCACTTGCAGACTGCAGTAAGTAAGTATTTCGGTTAGATGGATAGCGGTGTACCAAGTTAGAAGGTGGAGGAAAAGAATTCGTCTGCCTAGAAAAGATGGAAGTTGGAACAAAGCCTGTCGCTAGGTTGGTGACAGACTAAACTACTGCAAGACCCCCAGCGGATGAGGTGCCAGTTTTAGCTCAGAGGCCAGCCATCATCAACAAGTTAGTGAATGCTGCTAATATTTGGATTGTCTTTGGTGTTGAGGCAACGTGCACGTCCGTGCTCAAATTGTTTGCCGGTGGCCGGACAGCGCGAAGCCAAGTGGGCAGCAATCTAGTTAGAACCTAGAAATAGGCGGGTGAAGGCCAAGACATTCCCCGGAACGCTCGGACTGTAATGAGCCCTTGCATCAACTTTGTTTGTGTTGAGAGAGAGGAAGATGATGAGTGGACAGTCTTTTCATTGCCCGATTATCCAGCAAAAGAGTTGGAGACTTGACATCCCATCATATCACCACCTCATCATGTAAGCGCCCGCTGTGGAGGAGATTGAGAGGGAGGAAGAAAGAAAGAAAGAAAGAAAGAAAGGTGGGGGGTCCCAGGAATAGCTACCGAGAAAATGCTAGCCGGCGGAGCCCAGCTCAGCCAGAGAGCTACCCCTGCAACGTCCCGAAGAGCCCCTAGAGGCTAGGAGTTGGCTCCCCGCGACCCGCCATAGCTCCCCACGGCTGCCCGTGGGATCTGGGTTTCTAATTGATCTTCTCTCCACTTGGTGCATCAAATCCCTGGGTGCCCCATATGCTTGTTTCCCACTGTCTCAACCTCATTCATCATGGACATTGGATGTATGTACTGTAATTTTCGATGACGGGTGTGCAAAGTGTCTTCTTCTGTGCCACCGTCTGCGTCAATGACTGGCTGTTTGTCCGAGATTGGCGTTGAACAGAGAGGGACACGCAATGATGTCGTGTCGTGTTTGTGTCTGTCTGTGTCTCCAGAGAAAAAAGACGTGAATGTGAGACCTAATAGAAGGGTGAGAAAAGAGGCTGCCTCTAGACCATCACGACAGAAATAGAGCTGCATATGCATGTTCCGATGTGGGCATTGAGAAGCAGCGGAGAACCCCACGTTGTTATCAAAGCTATAAAAAAAAAAAAGTCGGAGGGTTATGAGAGAAGAAATCCCGGACCGGCTATACAATAGCATGTTTATCAATTGATTGACTGATGATACAATCGTCAATTGGGACCTTTAAAAATACCTTATGTAACCCAACTTTGCACAATACATTTGGGAGGGGGCAAGAGGAAACGACACCATCTCACCTCAACCAGTTAAGCCTACTTATATGTAAAACACCATAGTGTTTTCTCACAACCCACATGAACAATATTCAAAACAAAGGCTACCTACTAAGTTAAGTCTCAGACCATGTAATCAATGTTCCCCCACATTGCACTGCTTCTGCGTGCCTGAATGGGCCGCTGCTGTGGTCTAGTCCAAGTCTCGTCTTTGATCAATCTCTTGACAGGAAATGCAACGACCCTGTCAGTGGCCCTGGCAATCGATCTTGTGACCATCACAAATCTTCCATCCCGTCTCACATTCTGGAGGAAACCCCCGGCTGATGCGACATCGGTGCCCCGGTCCCTCCATGATGTGAGGTGAGGGTGAGGGTGAGGGTGAGGGTGAGGTGAGTCCAGTTTGTGCTACCCCCTTTCTTAGATCCGAACTAAGGAACTTCTAATTGAGGAACCGTACCAATGTACCTCCATACCTTTCCTACGGTTGCTCGCTACATACAGATCGGATCAGACCTCACCGTCTTACACCGAAGTCGGTGAAGAGCCGTTCTCCCTTGCTTGGGCGTCAGGAAGCGTGCCGGTGGTTGCTCCACCTACGTGTGTATTGTGTATTGTGTACTCCGTATTGTAGCTGCCATGAGGTAAGGTAGACGTAGGAATGGATATCTGGATGCCATAGAACCTATATAAATCCATTGCCGGTCGCAGCTAGTTCCCCATAACCTTTCATTACACATACGCATTTTCTACGACCTTAGCTTTTCACAGAATCTTTTCTCGCTTCGATCAAAAGTTCATCTAAGGCTGTATGTTATCCCCAATGAAGTTATTCTTGTTGCCTTGCACACGTAATGAACCTTGCCAACCACTTGGTTCTTTTTTCGCTGTGGCCAAATTCAATGATAACAGCGACTAACAAGTTAACTATAGGTTTTCATCGACACCTTCTCCGCACCACCTTTGGAGAAGAGATAACTTTCTGCTGCATCATAGTACACACACAGGTAGCATTTGCCACCACAAGCTGACCTCCAGTCCCGGATCCGAAGATCAAGGCCGAATCTCCGTTGTTCGAGACATCCAGGACATCTATTTCAGATCAGCTCTACACAGCGAACAAAAGCATTAACTGAATTGCCGTTCTGGAGTCGCTATTGAAGAGCCCTGAAAATAGCACCGGTCCTCCCGCAGTCACCTAGACTTGGAACAAGCGAAACGTACCTTTCCTGAACAAACATAACTGCTCTGGTCTGCTCTGCATTGCCATACACTGCCCAGAGGACCATCCCGTACTCTTGGACTTACCTGACTTCGGAGTTTTCCTGCCGCGAGATCTGCACTTCACATACCTAACTGCTCTATCTTTGCCTGCACTCTTACTCCCGGTTCCACTGTTCTCTCAATCCAGGCCCCCGCGCCCGCTGCCACCCTCCTTGAACAAGCACTAGAAGCCCCCAGAGCCGCCAAACGAGAGCAGATCCCTTGATTTCTAGCCTTAGCTGAAGTCATCTGCACTGCACCGTACCTTATCTCTTACAGTCCAAGGGCCTCGCAACACCACACCCACACCACACCACACCACACCACACCCATTCGTTCGCCTTCCTCACGGACATACCGCCACACTAAATTCTGCACCTAGTCTACCTTTACCTTTACCTTGCCTTTCTACCTGGCAAGCAAAGTAAAAGCTTTCCCTGCGACCCTAGCATACAATTTCTGCGACAAGGTCCAAAAAAAAAAAAAAAAAAGTTTCGTGCCCAGGTCTAGAGTTTTCTCTGCATTGCTCTCACTGCCTGCACTCCCTCCACCTCCGCAACACACTTCACACTCTATCTGTGATTTAGTTTCGGACCCACAAGCTTTCGACTATATATCGAGAGAATCCCATTCATCTATTCAACTATTTTTTTACAATCTTCATCTTGCACTCTGTACCCCATTCTCTCGCTCAAGCACTTGTGTCTGCACCAAAAGAACAAGGCCTTCTAATATATAATCACTTCTTCTCCCGCTATCACTCTTGTTCTTATATACCCATATCCTACCTATTCGCAACCACCAACTCAACCTTGACAACCTTCACAATGGCCTTTTGCTCCATTTCTCGAAACATCCTCCGTGCCACTCGGGCCCCTGCCATCGCTCTCCCCAAGAACTCGCGATGCTTCACAGCCACACCTGTGCAGCGTGTCATTGACACCAACTTGAAGAAGAACGTCGTTCGGGAGAAGGAGGTTCCTGTCACAGTCTACAGTGCTGGCCAAGGCACTGGTGACAAGCACACAGTCAACGTCCCCGAGGCAGCTGCTCGAGTTCCCAGCGAGCCTCGTGCTCCTTCTACCGAGAGCGATATCGTTCAGCCGCTCACCCGCAAGACCTTTGAGCAGCTCCCCCACACCATGCGCAACATGAGTGTCTATGGCAAGACCATCATCCTCACTGGCGCTGCCCGTGGTCTCGGAAACCACATGGCTCGTGCTTGTGCTGAGGCTGGTGCCAAGAACATTGTTCTCTTCGACGCCAACCAGGAGCTTGGTGACGAAGCCGCAGCTGAGCTTCACGACAAGACTGGCCTACCTGTCTCCTTCTTTAAGGTCGATGTTCGTGACGGTGCTGCCATCAACGCTGCCGTCGACGAGGTTGTAGAGCGCTATGGTGCTCCTGATGTTCTCATCAACTCTGCCGGCATCGCCGACTCCAACATCAAGGCTGAGACTTACGACCCTGCCATGTTCCGTCGCCTTATCGACATTAACCTTACCGGCTCTTTCCTCATGTCTCAGGCCGTTGGCCGTGCCATGATGTCCGCTGGAAAGCCTGGTAGCATCATTCTCGTCGCCTCCATGTCTGGCTCCATCGTCAACTTCCCCCAGGAGCAGAGCTGCTACAACGCCTCCAAGGCCGGTGTTATTCAACTCGGCAAGTCCCTTGCGGCTGAGTGGGCCAAGTACGACATCCGGGTCAACTGCATCTCTCCCGGTTACATGGACACTGCCCTCAACCGAGTTCCTGCTCTTGACGCCCAGAAGAAGATCTGGAAGTCCCTGACACCCCAAAACCGACTGGGTAACGTTGACGAGCTCAACGGTCTTTGCATCTACCTCGCCTCAGACTCTTCCAAGTTCATGACTGGCTCCAACTGCATCATCGACGGTGGCTACACATGCTACTAAACGAGCGGCGCCCTATTTTGACGGACAGCGAAGAATGGTTCCTACGAATGAATAGCTGGATCGGGAAGGCCCTGAAAGAGGATTTGATTTTCTTTGTTTGGAGTTCCGGAAACAAATGGTGACCTATTTTTTGAGCTTTGAGCAAGGGCCAAGGGAAAAAAGAGACGTATGATGATAAAACTAGATCAGCTCTGGATACCATAGAGCAGGATGAATCTGCCGTATTAGACACGGAGCGAGGAGATCCAGACAGAGGATCTAAACTTAATAGCCATTGGCATATAATGAATGAACTCAACCAAAAAGAACCACTTATCTTCTCTGGTGATTGATTGTATAAACGAATATCCTTCCTCTTCGCTTGATTAGACTTTCGGGTGTGAAACAAGGTTAATTGGTAGTTATCGTGCGCTAACAACCGAAGTTTCTTGTCCCTTGCGTCTGCAAGAGGCAGATCGTGACTTTGGCTAGGTACGCAAAGTGCAGTCTGGTCCAAGTCTCCCTAACTCATAATAATCCACCAATGCACGTCAATGTCAATCAATCATCGCATGTTTCCGAGCAGCCAATCACGATGGCACTTGCATGTTGAAAACGGCAATCCAGCTTGAGCCAATAATTTGGGTCTAGGCTATTCTCACCGCTCTATTTTCGCATCTTTCGAGACGATCAAAACCGGGTCAAAGATCCGGGCCAGGCTTTTTCATTTTTTGGTTCGCCAGCGAAACTGGCGGTGGAGAATATGGGCCGATACTAACATGAAGGAAGAGAATAGGAGGCATGGGATCATGCCTAGAGTCAGTCTCCTGAACCAACGGATATGGGAGAGACATTGGGGAGAAATGTCTCATGAGGATGCAGGACCAAGACAAAAATGCCCTCTGTACCATAGTGGAAGTTGAGCACCTGTACTCAAGACTACTACACAGCCAAGTAAAGAGCTGAACCTTTCGATAAACAACGACTCATGCGAAATGACACTACAGATTCAACGAACCGAGTTCATCCACGTTCCAAGTATCTCGTGCAAGATACATATACCTACATATCAAAGAGGATCCCGAGGTGCCACCGGCAGACCGCATCGTCTTCCGGCTCATGGTGGAGGGGGGCTTTCGGAGGTGAGCATGGTCAACTCATGCAATGACTCGGAAGGACTAAAGCCTCTTAATCACCTGCTGTCTATAACTTCTCTTCTTACCCTTCTTTTCTCCTTGTAAAAAGACCAAAAACACATACTCGCTCATGATATCTTTTTCATAGTCTACTCAACATTCCAATATCAAGTGCAGGTTCAGATAACCAGCTCATCCTTCATATCACCACCTCAAGAAAAGCCTCGACATCATTTTTCCGAATATGCAACTACTCTGCACTCCTTCCATCTCGCTGGTCCGCGCCGCTCGGTCCTTGCGCAACCGACTCATCAAGAAAACCCTCCTCCCAGCCCGCGCTGCAGCCGCCTCCGTACGCAACTCAATACACTTCTCACCATTCTCGTCACATTCCCACGACAAGCTCAAACACCAAGCTCGACCTGCCGCCCTTGGCACTGTTGCTGTGCTTGGTAATGGGCTACCCACGGGCATGGAAGGCCACGCCGCTGTCAGAGAGGGCGAAGGTTGCTCGAGAGTCCGGAAGCATATCAGCCCCTTCTACCAACAATGGGAGCAAGGTAGCCTCATGTTTCAGAAGAGCAAGTTCTTGTAGGACGGAAACCATCGAAGAAACAAAGTATGGTCGCCGCAGGCTGGTCTAGTGATTTTGTTGTTTTGTCTTGTCGTCTTTGCGTTAGAGTGTTTGGTTAAGTATTGGCTTCGTTTGTTCGGTGAGATTGATTGGCTTTGAGCGTTAGGTCTGTTAAAATATAGTCACTCAGACTGACACCCGCATACTAAGAATTCCATTTCGTATCATCACCACAGACACATCTCAAAAAGCCGGGGCACCAATGTACGGAAGCAAACTATTTTTTTTATGATTCAAAGCTGGTGAGGAGACATGGCCAGGTCTAGTATCGTGACAGACCCAGCCTCGAGCGCGAACTCGATGTGCAAGAACAATTCGTATGCAGGGGTATATCCAGCGTGTCATATCTATGTGCTGCCAGGCGTCATCTTGGTGTCCGCCTGCTGGCACCTTTTGGGTTTTTCTTTTCTTGCAGTGTGTCGAACTCGCGACCTCATGCACATAACATAATCCGAGTCACCCCTTGACGCGGTATCGTATCAATTCCAACTTCAAGATGCAAGGCCTGCTATGAAGTTGAATAATTTGTGGAAGAAAATAGTCATTAGATAGTTGGGTATGCAGAATCGCGACCCAAGGACGGATTGTGCCCGTGGGGACGTCGTCAATCGAGACCACTGTATCGACTTGGAGATACATCGATCATCGTCTGAGAAACGCCGGCAACAGTCGGCGAAGTCTCTCTTTTCTCACTGGGGGATCTGCAGGAGGAACTCTTCTCCCGGGGTTTACCTACTGCCCCTTGCGAGCCTTTTCTTGCGCCCTCTGTTCTCGAGCGGCTCGCACCAATGGCGATAGTTGACCTAGGTCAACACACTGCTTCATGAATTCATGCTAAAAGAGAGTCAGTAGGATCATTTAACCGGGAACATCAGAGACTTACCCTCAACAGATCATGAGCACTGGCTCGCTTCTCCGGATCCACCTTGAGTGCAAAGTAGAGGAAGTCCTTGAACACAGGTGAAAGATCCTGTTCATTCTTAATGTGAGGAGTTCCGTTGGTTGCAATCAACCACAGAGCACGCAAGGGAGATTCCGTCAGGTATGGTGGCTCGCCTTCTATCATTTCGATAGCCATGATACCCAGAGACCAAATGTCAACCTTGCGCCCGTACTCTTTCCTAGTAACGACTTCGGGCGCCATCCAGTAGGGTGTACCCACCATGGTTGTTCGTTTGTTCTGGGCCTCGTTGATGGTCGCACAGAATCCAAAATCGGCTGCTACGGTTAGTTGTGCCTTGCACCGCCACTGGAATACTTGTCACTCACTCAGCTTGATCTTGCCCTCCAGGGATAGCAAGATGTTGTCCGACTTGATGTCTCGGTGAATGACTCCCTTGGAATGCAGATGTTGCAGACCAAGAAGGGTCTCGCGACACACAGAAGCGATCTGCCCCTCAGACATGATGTTGAAGGTGACAACATCCGTAAGGCTGCCTCCCTCCATAAACTCCATGACGACCCACAGCTCGCCACCACACAGATAACTGTCGATAAAGTTGACGATGTTGGGATGCGAACTATCCTTCATGACAAGAATCTCATTGATAATCAGGTCCTTCTTAGGTTGCTGTTCGAGATTCATCTGCTTGATAGCCACCAATCTGTTCGTGCCACGCTCGTGACCAGTGAAAACACCTCCAGATGCACCCTGGCCGATCTTGTTGAATCCTCGGTATATGTCTCGAGGGTCGCCTTCGCTACAGATGCGCTTAAGGGCAGCAACAATGTCAAGACCTGCGCTCTGACGAGCCCGGTGTCGTGGCCTAGCCCCAGGCACGGCTGCTCCAGGAGCCTGCTGACGAGGAGCGTTGTGTACACCATTAGACTCGGGGGCACGGCCGTATCCAGGAGCTGCTTGCATGTTCGGGTTCTGGGGATGAGGAGTTCGTTTACTAGGAGCACGGCCGATGCCGCCAGACATGGCAGCTTGGGCCTGAGCCATGGCTTGTTCTTGCTGCTGCTGCATAAGTTGTTGTTGATAAGCGGCGGCTTGCGCCTGGGCGAGCTGTGGGTTGGGTTGCGGTGCAGTTGGGGCGTATGTAGGTCCAGTGACGCGCGAATTGGATCTCGATCGGTGCTCTTCGGGGAGCATAGGGCCAGCGTCCTTTGACATGCCGTAGGATTCGTCGCCGGACTGAGACATACCGATGCCTGAGTCTTTGGTCGAGTATGCGCCTTGAGGCATATGTCGATTGCTCATGCTGACGGGCGGTTTCGGGGCTGGGCGACTGGGCATCAGGTCCTTACCAACCTGGCCTCGGGGAACAGGCGGTGGTGCTCGGGGATTCTCAAAACTTCCTTCATGATTGACAGTTGGAAACCTGGGGTTCGTAGGTGAAATATTGTACGGTGACATACCCATATAGTTTGACGGGTACATGCCCGGTGATGCTGCAGTTGCCGGAGAGGTGGCATACTGACCAGCATGATGAAATTTCTCAAGGACCTGATCCTCTGGGGGCCTCTCCGTGGTCTCTTTGTAGAACTGCAAGATATCAACCATAGTTTGCGGGTTTTCTCGCCTTTCCTTTTCAGGAATTCCGCTTTCGTTGATAAGCCGCTGCCATTCTTTTGGCAAACCCTAGAGTCTGTTAACGAGTATAAGAACAAAGAGACGGGAGAACTGACTGTGAACTGGCCTGTGGAACTATCATAGCCGACATGAGTAACGTGGACGGGGTTCTCAGGTGCAGAGATAACGGGCTTCTTGGGCGATCCTACCAAACTGTTCATGAAACCGGAAAAACCTGACTTCTTTCGTAGAACAGCCGGCTTGAGGTCCTTGCCATCGTCGGAATATCTCTTGGGGTTGACCGAAGGCCCATCAGTTGGAGCCCTTGGGCCTAGGCTCTTCTCGTTCAAAGACGAGTCCATCGCTGAGAAGCTGGTCGAAGTCCGTAGGGCAGGGCTAGCAAGCCTAGAGTCGGTAGGCGCCTTGACGATTTGGGGCGGGAATTGACGAGGGGCAGCAGCCTTCGGACTAGGAATCTTTATCGATTCGATACGGTTCAGAATAGCAGCGCCGTCAAAAGGAGCGCCGATCAGGTCGTCAGGCACCGCTGTCTTACTGAGAGGGCGGAGGTGAGAATCGGAGAGACGGTCGGGATGACGGGGGACAGGCGCCCAGTGATTAGCGGGGGTGAAGTCGCCCTGGGGTGAGATGGGCGATGGGACAGGTCTAAGAGTGTTGCTGTTGGCGGATAATTGAGGATGAGATCGATCAGAGTCTTGCCAGTCGGACAAGGTCGCGGGGTTTGAGCGGGCTGGGGGAGCGCTGGGGGCTCTTCTCAGACTCTGGGAACTGCGTTTGCTCTCGAGGGACTGGGCGTCGAAGGCACCACCATCGAAGCCAGAGGAGGAGCGGGCGTATGCGTAAGTGGGAGGTTTCTTGATGAGCTTGCGACGATGTGAAGTTGCGGTATGAGCAGAAGCAGACGACGCAGAGGTATATCCGGGGCCGTCCATGATCCAGCGGCAAGCAGGAAGCAGCCTGTCAACTGAGGGCAGTTGGGTTGGGGGGCCCTTTGGGGCTAAAAAAAGGCCTTAGAGGGGACGGCGGGCTGCTGCTGTTAGGTACGGGATTTTTTTTTTTGTGATGGGCCGAGCAAGCAGGTGGAGGAGACTGACTAGACAGAAACAGAACAGGTATCAAGTCACAGGGTGTGTGTGCAGGGAAAATGAGAAGGGGAGGGGAATCAGAAGAGATGCGCAGTGCAGTGCAGTGCAATGCAGTGGCCGTGCCGTGCAGGTCTGGTTCACTCAAGAGACAGATAGATAGATAGATAGGCCCTTCGGCTTTCAGGATCAAGCAAGACCAGAGGGAACAAACGAAGCCAAACAATAGGAGGAGTTTGACGGGGGGGAACTGGGACTGGGGATTGGATGCACAACGCAGTGCAACGCGGGGGGTATTGATATTGTTGTGGTGTGTTGTTTGGCTCGGGTGGCGATGCTGAATTGGTGATGGCGGTCCTGCAAGTGGAATTAAATTACTTGCTTTGCCTTGCTTCGTCTCTGTTTCGTGTTGCCTTTGCTTCTGCGTTTCCTCTCCTGGGAATCCTGCCCGGTGACTTCATAAGAAGAAAAAAAGGGTAAGCTGCTGTTCGGGGGATAACAGGATAGTGGGTTGGGGAGATCAAGTTCGGGAAGACAAGTACATAAGAGACATAAGAGAGAGGACGGGAAGCAATGAGAACAGGAAGACAACCTACATAAGGTACAATTATACACGCACTGTGTCGTATTCCTCAAATCAAGGGGAACTTGACGACAAGAAGGGTGAGTGAGATGACCTGGAATGCGGGAGGTGGATTGGGCTGTGGGATAAGATATTACACTGTAGCATGGAGGCCCTTGAATTTAAGAATTGTGATACAAACGGCCGATGGGGCAGCCTCGTAGTGCAGTGCAGTGCAGACAGAGTAGACCAGTGCAGCACATGGCACGGGCTGTTATTGTTTCCGGACTCCTCTACCGTGATGCTGACGGTATTATCAGGAGTCCTGCGGGGGTGACACGGTTGCAGAGTCTTGCTAAGAATGGATTTCTCTGATGATGAATTGTTCAAACGACTGGAATTGGGGTCTTGATTAGCGAGGTTGTTTAGAAACAAGACATCAAGAGGCCCATGCTTCAGAATGAAGGGCCCTTGAATGCCTGAGAATACTTGGTAAGGTAGCAGACAGCTGCGAACATTTGCCTGATAAGGCTTTCTTTCCTATTCAATCCGAACTCAAAAGCTTCTTGCAAGTGATCCAACGTCCTCCGTAAAATTCCCTGGAAACCCTCACGTTGATACAGACGTAATGGCTCTAATTGGGTTTCTGATAGGCAAAGAACCGAACAAATGGCTTGGACCCTGGACCCTAGCATATTGGGATAAGGTACATGCGATTAGCGGGGCGGACAACTCATGCAGAGGTACCTTGGCATTTAGCTGGCGCTGATACCCAACCCAACTCCCGTTAACTTGCGTCCCTTTTCCAAGCTCATCCAACGTCCCCCACCGTCGTTGCAACGCCATCTCTTGTCCCTCGGGCCGTTGGCGCGACTCGACAGTGTGAAAGCATCTTGCCAGCACTTGGTGGTTGGACCAACGGCATGGTTGGAGGGTCATGGATGGTATCATTGCATCTTTTTTTCCCCTGAGCGCCTCGCAAACAACGTTGTGCTCAAATGGATGCTTCACAGGATGACGACGCGGGGTGAATGGCGTATGGACCGCAAATGGCTAATATCACCTTATTTTGGTCGTTTACACTGGATGACGAGCTCTGATTATGACATGGTGGCTGCAGAAGGTAAGGATATTTGAGAGTGAGTGAATGAATAGACAGACAATAGGGTGGGACGGATGTTGGTTACAGACTCAACCCAGCCGTTTCCAATCGAATAAATCGCCCATTGTTAACAAACATCCTTCAATGAATGCAATCACATATCATGGCTGCACTCTACTGCCCGTGGCCGCTTATTAGACCACAATCATGGCCAAGCACTTGACAAACTATGTTATCGTGAAAAATTAATCGATCTGTATGTATCTTGCTCATCGAGCGCTGCAACGCTGTGCGTATTAGACAACGACCCCCAGTCAGATACATAATGTACAGCTGTATCCACGCTGCCATGCCCCCCTGATGTATACCTGCTGACCAGTAACATATTGAACGTTCCTGTCGCAGGTTCATCACGATCAAGTGTGAGTGGAATCGAATGCGTCTTGATTCTTGACCTGAGTGGAGTTTGTTCTCAAAGCTGGGCGGGAAGATTCAGGAGAAGCTACTCTGTAGAGATCAAAGTTTGGGCAAACTAGCCAGTCCTTGGCCAATCTCAAGCAACTGTCTCCCCCGAGTTGAGACTAGCACAGGTACAAGCTCGACTCCAAGCTCAACTGCCCCGTCCTCGTGGGTCAGAACGCTCGTGGCTGGTGGAGATTGCCGACGATTTTGCAGGTCTTAATGGGTGTTAAGCATCGGTGATTTACCATAGCCGTGGCTGGGCAGTGTTGGCTCCGACGCAGTCTCTGTTAACCACTGCTCTCGTATACTCCGAGTCGACATACCGATATGTCTAATATCTATTGCTGTAGGTGATTCATCATATGAAGTTGAAGAAAATTTTGTGTGCGGGGCATCAGCAAGGCACCGCAATATTGCGCCCAGTATTAATTCAGTAGGCGTTACAGCTTGGTCATGATGGGGCACAATAATGAGCTTGTACCCTCATCGGCCATTCATCATGCTGGGTTCTTGCATCCAATGCTTACGCTGCTGGGTTGTTTCCTTGAGTGCTCGCACGGCGTCTCCCTCATTCCGTAAGGGACCTCGATTTGGTTATTGGTTAACCTCCTCTGCCGGCATCTGCACATATTTGCTATGGAACTTACCTTCTCCTGCTTCTGAACCTTTGCCTTGGTACTCAGGGAAGTAAACAACTTCCAGCATTCAAAAAATGACATATCAAATCAGCAAAGCTGCATACTAAGCTTCTAATAATATTCTGATAGTTTCCTCCTGCACTCCAAGGAGGGCCAAGTTATGTACGTTCTGAGAGGACTTCCAAGTTCCACCACCCATTCTTGTCTCCCCCAGGATTGGAGCAAGACAACGGCTACTATCATTAGCTTGATGCCCCTAGTACTGACCAATTGTTTTAAACCGAGACAAGGAGGACGAGCCGCAGGTAGCTGGTCTGGAAGACCCAACTTTGGGAGCGGTTAGCAACGTTTCAAAGCTCGCTCAATTCTTGCCATTTAACTACCGCTCACTCATCTCAATGACAAACTTGGAGCGGTAAAGAACCAACAACAACATACCTTAGGAGTAGGCTTTGATGTCGTAGAAGATACAAACAATTATAAATAGAAGCAATACGGGAACCTGGATTCTCAATTGCTTTGAATTCTCGTTGGCTGAAGCTATTGCAGAGGCAAGTCCTCCAATGCCAGGGGCCAACCTTGTAACAAGTTAGGATTGTTCAAGTTCTTGACGATCCGGGCCAGGTATACCTATCATCCGCTCCACGACAGGATACCCTTAACTGACAATCGCCCTAAATTTTGTACAACTCATACGACCAGCACTGGTTGGAATAATGCCTGTCTGTATTAAGTTAAGTTCCGGGACAGCGCATAGCTCGTGAGTCGATACGAACAGCTGCGGACTTATCTTATTTTGCGATTACGTGTCCGCCATGTATGAACTGATCGCCTTGTTAAAATATAAACTGTAATAGCCAGGTCCCTGCAAAAGTGGGATACAAATTAAAGTTCTATCGGACATTATTTCATGTTCACATGACATGATTCTCTTCTCTGTTCGCAGCTGACGAGTTGGCGATATATGAGTTATGACAATGGCTCTGATCCAAGTTGAGGGATACCTGCAAATACTGTTGGGTAACCTATACCGTCAGTTGTGAATACATGACGGGATATCTCAACATTCCCCAAGTCCGTTCAGCTGCCACACCACTATTCCGTGTGATGCGATGTTATAATCCCTGTTGGTTATTTGAACCGAGGCCGCAGCACTATGCCTCAAGAGGACGGAGTGTGCCATCTTCAGTCAGTACCTGCAGTAGTTGCCAATGCACCAGGAGAAACGCTGTATCAACCTGCAGCAAGCTTGGTAGCATTTGACGTGAGAGTTCTCTCAATATAATTCATCTAATGGGTGGGTGGACGTGATACAATCTTTGAACGTTGTGGGCGCATTGCAACAGTGTAAATGTCTCAACATGGTTTAAGAAGGATCCTTGGTTGGTGAATCGTAAGCTCACCGGAAAACAAGCAGCATGTTGACTGGAACGTTAATAAGATCAGCTCTTATGGTTATATTTCCCAGGTTAAGAGAGTATCATACATCAAAGTGAGATTGAAGTGCCGTAGAATGGCAGGTGGAATGCCAATACTTGTCTAAGAACTTCTTCAACTACCGGGAGCAGCCCCAATACGTAGGAATTCTATTAACAACGTACACGTGCATTTGTGCTTGTTCTCGTTTGATTCAGATGCTGTCTCCGGGATACCTCCAAACACACGTGAACAAGGTTCGAGACAACTTAAAGGCAGTATGGTAGATAGGAGGCCTCAGGCCAAGTATTGTAACAGCTGACATAACGGAAAAACTTCAGATCTGAGTCTGAGGTGCCCGTATGGCTCCATTCAAAAGAGAATTATTTATATTCATCATCCATTGGATAGTGGCTTTGATTGTGTACGTCTATTGGAACAGGCTGATGAATAATACATCTCAAGGTTTGAACATCCAGGCATCAAGGCAGCTTGAGGGCCACGAACCTGAAAGGCAGGCAAAACTTACACAAAATTCTCACAATTGTTTCAAACTGTGGTCGATAAAAAGCCTGAAGATATCACCATATCGACCTACCTTACAATGTACAACCCACCCCGCTTTCCCCTTTAAAACCTCGCCTTCTCAAAAAGGACTGGTGCCCGCTGCCTCGGACAAGCTTCGCGTAAATTCTAGGTGTCTCCATTAGCATAATCCCTGCACCAAGGAAAGGTGGCCTACTGTACTTCGTGGGGAGAGGTCGCGGTCTGGAGAAACTTCCACCTCACCCTCAACTTTGTCCGTGACAATTCATCCTCAAACCTCAATCATCTTCTTTGAGTCCGTCGTATTTTCGGTTCACGGTCTCTAGCACAGCTCTGGTTCTCCCTTCTGGTTACCGGTTTCCATCGTCTGCTGTCTCTTGCACAATGTTCTAGAGACAAGACTCGTTAATACATCTGATCATCCCTCCTCTATCGAACCTCACATTTTTTCAATACCTTTATTTGGCCGCAAGCTTCATTGCTCTCGTAGCCAATTGAACTCGGTGAGTATTTACTACGAAAAGTTCTTGCGTAGCACTCGTAATTCGATTTCGATTGACCCCTTTCTGACATCCATCATCAGTTCGTCTGCCACCAATACCGACTCTAGCTAGCTACACCGTTCGAAACAACAAACCACACTTACAATGGCTTCCGAAGTTCCCGCCAACGAGCTCTCTGCTGCTCAGAAGCTCATGCAGAAGCACGCAGAGGCTCCCCATCATGTCACCGTCGAGGATGCACCTGATGAGGACCTTCCCATCCGTTCTCCTGCCGAGGCTTCTAGCTCCGCCGAAGCCCAGGCTCCAGCTCCCAAAGCAGCTCCCAAGCAGACTGCTGCTAAGACTCTCGATACTCAGTCTCATGAGCTGTTCCCCGAGCTCGGCGGTCCCAAGGGCAAGGCTGCCAATGTGGCGCCCATCTGGGGAGCTAAGACCTCGAACGGCGCCGCTTCTAACGGTGGCTCTCGTTCGTCTACTCCCGCCTCTGGTGCTGCTACCCCCAACAAGCCATCTATGTTCATCCCTGGTCGCAATGTCGAGTCTGTCACCCTGGATCCCCAGTACATCCTGTCTCGTAGCCAGCTAAAGAGACCCATCCCTGATATCATCAAGGATCTCAACCGCAAGTCTCGTGCCACTCTCTCGATGAACACCACCGCCAACGGCCGCTACAAGTTTGATGCTACTGGTCCTCAGGATGTCGCTCAACAGGCGATCAAGGATCTGGTCGGTCAGATTGGTACTCGAGTAAGTTTACGTGTCTCCTAGTCACGAGCTAAACTAATACTTGCTAGACTGCCATCAAAGTTCCTATTCCTCAGTCAGCCCGCGCCCACATCATCGGTAAGGGAGGATCCACGATCAAGGCTCTCCAGGAGAAGTCAGGTGCCAAGATTCAGCTCCCCAAAGTCGACGAAAGCAACCCTATCGATGAGGAGGATGACGATGCTACCATTGATGTGACTGTCGAGGGTAATGCCCTCTCTGCCGCTTCTGCTCGAGATGCAATCCTCAAGATTGCTGACGAACGGTCTGCCAATGTCCAGACTAAGGTTCGGGGCATTCCTGCTGCCTTCTATCCCTTCATTGCTGGCCAAGATAATGCATTTGCTCAAGCTCTTGAACAAGACAGCGGTGTGCAGGTTCGCATCCCTCCCCTGCAGGCATACTCTACAGGGCCCGCTGCTGTTACTGCCAACCCTGGTGAACGACCTATCTTCGCCCCTGCTGGCAACGACGATAATCACATCCAGCTTGCTGGTGATCGAGCTGCAGTGCAAAAGGCTCGCGCCGAGATTGAGCGCCGAGTTGCCCAGCTCCACAGGGAACTTGCTGCCGAGCAGCTGTCTATCCAGCGTGGCCGCCACCAATTCATCGTGGGCGACCGAGGTGTTCCTGCTGAGCAGTTCTTTGCTGATACTGGCTGCTCCATTCTTCTTCCCACTGATGAAGATGATGACGTTATTACCGTCATTGGACCCGCTGACGAGGTTGCTTCTGGTCTGGAGAAGGCCATGGATCTGGCCATGGGCATGCAGATGTCCAACTTGGATATTGCTCGATTCCACCGCAACGCCCCAGGCGGCGCTGCTGCACATGCTAGCAACGTGACTCGATATCTCCGTCAACGCAAGGAGATCGAGCGCCTGGAAAAGATCTACAACACTCATATCAACACTCCTTTCTCAGAAGGAGGTGCACTTCCTTGGGAACTTTACTCACGCGAGGGTAAAAACGCCATTCGTGCCCAGTCCGAGATCACTGGCATTGTCAATGCCCAGCCTCCCTCTCGCATGAGCGCTATCCCCATTGATCCTTTCTTCCACCAGCACCTTCGCAACAACATTTCTCGTCAAGTGAAGAATGACTATGGTGTACAGGTTGTTGTTCCTGAGGCTTCAGAGGGCAATGTTCCTGTCCTCCTGGTGTTTGAAGGTCCTGATCCCGCCAATGGTCCTTATCAGCTGCCTAGCACTAAACCAACAGACGCCGAGATCCGTGCCTTTAAGAAGGGGCTCGAGGATGCCCAGAAACACATTCTTGAGTTGATCAACAAGCAGGAAGCTATCACTAGTGCCGAGCTTGATGTCCCTGCCAAATACCATGAAAGACTTAGACGATTCATCAAGAAGGAGCAGGAATCTCGAAAGTCGGACCAGATTCCTGTCCGCGTCTCGAAGAACGGAACGCGCATCACCCTTAGAGGACCTGCTTCTGCTGTCGAGTCCCTTGCTGCCAAATCCAATGCTTTTGTCGAGCAAGAGAAGGAGGATGAGAAGGAGCGAGGCTTCACGTTGTCTTTCGATTTCCCCCAGAAGTTTGCCAACCACCTAATTGGTAAGGGTGGTAGCAACATTCGTGAGCTTCGAGACCGTTTCGACGTTGAGATTCAAGTCCAAGATGGCAAGGTTGAGCTCAAGGGACCCAAGGCCAAGGCCGAGACTGCTCGCTCTTATATTCAGAATCTCGCTCGTACATTAGCAGATGAAACAAGTCACACTCTGAAGATTGACCCCAAGTATCATAGGGAGCTGATTGGGGCTCAGGGAAGCCAGATCAACAGGCTACAGACCCGTTATAAGGTCCATATTTTCTTCCCTCGATCTGCCAAGTCTGCAGACGATGATCAGTCGAATGTTGATGCCGAAGAGGTTGCCAAGCCTCGTCGACAGCAGGCTCCTGATGAGGTCATCATCCGAGGTCCCAAGAAGGGTGCTGACGAAGCTCGGGATGAGATCTTTTCTCTTCACAAGTATCTTGAAGAGCATTCGGCTACCGCCACTGTGGCTGTGCAGCAGAAGCAAGTCGGATCTTTGATTGGACAGGGTGGTTCCGCTCTAGATGAGCTTCGCCAGGCTACTGGTGCTCGCATTGATGTACCTCAAGACCGAGACACCGACATTGTCGAGATTCAGATCAAGGGTACCGCTTCACAGGTCGCCAAGGCCAAGAAGGTTCTTGAGGAGAAGCGGGCTGTCTTCGAGGATACTGTAGTCCGAACCCTTGATGTTGATAAGAAGTACCACAAGGCTCTCATTGGAGCTGGCGGTAAGTTTATACCTTTAATGTCTATTCACACAATAACTAACTGTTACAGGCTCTAACCTTCGCGACATTGTCGTCAAGGCCGGTGGCTCTGACGACCGACGAGAGCTTGCTCGCACCATTCAGTTCCCCAAGCAGGAGGCTGATGGAAATACTATCAAGATTGAGGGTCGCACCGATGTTGTGAACAAGATCGTTGAGCGTATTCAGGAGATCGTGGGTGAGCGTGAGAGCCAGGTCACTGAGATTGTGGATGTTCCTATTGAGAACCACCGTTCGCTCATTGGCCGTGGTGGTGATACAAAGCGCCAGCTTGAGTCCAAGTTCACCGTCTCTATCGACGTTCCCCGCCAAGGTGATGGCAAGACTGGCGTCAAGTTGACAGGTCGCCCTGAGAATGTGGCCAAGGCTAAGGAGCACATCCAAGGACTTGTTCAGCAGCAACAGGGTGAGACCATCCAGGTCCCTCGCAACCTTCACCACTCCATTTCCAACGGTGGACAGTTCTTCCGCCAGCTTCGCAACAACTACTCGGTTACTGTTGATCATGCTGGCCAAGCTCTGCCTGCTAAGCCTGACTCTTCTACTCGCTCTAACGTCGGAGCACTCCCTCTGATCACTGATGACGACGATGCCACATCCGAGGCACACTCGTGGAAGGTTGTACAGATTGATGCTGGTGACGATGGCGATTTCCCTTGGGTTCTGCGCGGTTCATCTGAGAACGTAGAGAAGGCCAAGGATGCCATTGCCAAGGCTCTTGAGCAGGCCAAGAAGAATGATGCTACAGGCTATCTGGTTCTCCCAGACCCTCGAACCTACCGACATGTCATTGGTCCCAACGGCTCGAAGGTCAACTCGATCAGAAAGGAGAGCAATTGCAAGATCCAGGTCCCTCGTGACCAGGCCAAGGACGAAGCCATTGAAATTATTGGAACCAAGGATGGAGTTGAGATGGCTAAGAATCTGATTCTTGAAGCTGTGCGAGAGGGCAGCAGCAAGGCCCGGGAGTGATGATTGGGTTGATTTAGCCATTCCTGAACAAATTGCAATGGTATATGGAGTATTCATGAAGAGAATGGATATTGGCTGGGGAAAAGCGTAGTTACCAATTTAATAACAATCAAGAATAATGATGAGATGTCTTAATCTTCCTCAGCTTACCTGACTGGACGTATTGTGAAGATATAGTGATTGATGTACCACAGTCTCTTATTCGTTTTCGGATTGAGCTGCGATAGCATGGAAATTAAATATGCTATCACGTGAATGTCTTTCCACCCAACGCAACACCACAGTTAACATCTTAACGTCTAACACACCGCCCTTAACCTTTTATCGCATTGTGCTAATATTCGCAGGGTTAACTTTGCCCACCTCGAATGCCCTATCCCAAGAATTGAGCTGTATTCCATCTCGATGGGTTCACAATTGTCGCCCGCGACAGCCCCCTGGGAGGGAGTCTCAGGTCAGGAGCAACTTTTTGTTCTGATCACAGGTGCCAATAGGTTTGCTCAATTGCTCCAGGCTATAGGGAACGATAGCTAATACAACTCAAGTGGTATCGGTCTCAGCATCGGAGAACGACTAATCGACGAATTCCTCGCTACACGGTCTTTGCGCTCCCACCTTATCCTCATCCCCACCACACGATCCAAGTCCAAGTCCTTACAAACGATCCAAACCCTCCGTGATTACGCCAAAAAAGCCGTGCAATCTTCTACAGTACTACATTCACGTGTCGGAAGTTCATATCGTTGGGAGGATACCGTTGCACGAATCCATGTTCTGAGCTTGCAGCTTGACCTGTGTGACTTGCGCGGGGTGTATTCTTTCGCAAATGCTTTGTTACGAGGCCTAGTGAGCAACCCTGAGGGGCTGCAGGGCGAATATTTACGAAATATACGCATTCCCAGGTTGGATACTGTAGTATTCAATGCTGCGTATGGTGGGTGGTCAGGGGTCAATTATCCCAAAGCTGTATGGACTATCTTGACCCAGGGGTTGGTGCAGTCTGTTACTTGGCCAAACTTCAAGATGGCCCTCCCTACTGCTCTATTGAACGAAAAGCGCAACTACAATTATGTGAGTCGGAGTCCCAGCAACTCAAGGATTTCACCCATTGACTGAATGCAGCCTAAGGAACCTTTACTCGGCGAGGTGTTTACAGCGTGTGTTTTTGGTCATTATATATTGGCCCATGAACTTCTTCCACTACTTAGTCGGCGATCCGAATCCGAAACACCCGGCCGTCTGGTCTGGTCCAGCAGCCTTGAGGCCGTCGACAGTGTTCTCGATATGTCCGACTTCCAGTGCTTCAATGGCAAAGGCCCGTACGAATCCGCCAAACGAGTCACCGACATCCTCTCCCTTACTGCAACTCTTCCTGCCGCCATGCCATCTTCCAGCCGCTTCTTCACTCCCGACGACCCCAATGAGGCCAGCGGTAAACCCATCCGACCGCGCATGTATCTCACCCATCCGGGTATTGTTGCCAGCACCCTATTCCCAGTTCCCTGGTTTCTGATGTGGGCATATGAACTTGCTCTTCTGATCAGTCGCTGGATTGGTTCGCCCTGGCACAACACAGACAGCTATACCGGTGCCAAATCCCCTGTTTGGATTGCGCTTCAAGAGCAATCTGCGCTTGATGAACTAGGTGCCGAGCGCATCAAGTGGGGGAGCAGCTCGAACCGTCACATGCAGGTCGAAGTTAAGAAGACAGAAGTTGAAGGCTGGGGCTGGGAGGGCAAAGTCGAGGATGCGGCGGCGCTGGAAGCGGACACCGCTGTTGGTGTTTTCAAGAAGACCATCGGGCGAAAGAGAGGCGCTAAAGACGTGACCAAGGAAGATATCGTGAGATTCGAGGAACTGGGCGCCGAATGCTGGGAAAGGATGGAGAATATGCGATACGAGTGGGAAACCATTCTTGGGGTTAAAAAGGCATAGAGAAAAAGATCCCATCGTGGTAAATAGATCCAATCGGCGTTTAACTAAAAAGGAAATGGGTATATTGCGACAATGACAGGCATATATAAACGCCACAGAAGACGGTAATATTAGTAGCTCCCAAAGTCATAGCTTGGGAAACCATACGTCAGGCCCATGTCGCATTCAGTTTGAAATCCAATCATGCGTTAGTCGTTACAGTCGTGTCCAACCGGTTTTGTTCATCTGAGCGAACACGCCGAAGCATCGTCTTTTCTTTCCGGCCAAAAAGCCCCAGGCACAAAGGCAGGGGCACTACGGCAAGAGCCACAACCGCTTGAAAGATCAGGGCATTCTTCATGTTCTTCGGAGGGTTCGCATCCTCATCGGCCACGAGCGCATCGCTAATGATGATGAAGATAGCGCCGAATAGCTGGCCACCAGCCCATGCCAAAGTTGAAGTGATTTCGGGACTGAGTGGGTGGCTGAGTTCGATGAGAAATTCGAGTGCGATAGGCACCAACGAAAAGGAGGAGGCACCCAGAATGGCGAGGACTACGTAGGGACCAGCAATATCCCTCGTTTCAGGCATCCAAACAAAGACCAGGTAACTGACGCCAACGATGGGGACAAGAATCTTTAGAGTCAAAAGGAAACTCTTCGTGCGATCGATAATGGGTGATGAGATAGCGGAGGCGATGAGACCAACAACAATAAGCACGGCACCGCCGATACCAGCTTCGTCGTCAGAAAAGCCATATGGCGAGAAGATTTGATTGAGCAGTGAAGAGATCGAGTTGAAGAAACCGACATATATGGAGAAGGGAACAAGGATCAGCCAGATCTCGAGAGAACGACTCAAAACCCCAAAGGATTCGCGGAGACTGAGTTTAGGGGTCTCAGCTGCTGGGCCAACTGGTGAAGGAGGTTTGGCTGGAACGGCGAAGGCAGGCACGGCACAAACCGTTGACTAGAACCGTTAGATATGGAGAACAAGAAATTTGAAGGGCACATACAATGATGGAGATGTAGAGGACCATGTTTGACACATCGCCAGCCTTTTTAACCATGAGTGGTGTAATTAGTTGTCCGAATGCTGCACCGAACGGGTTGGCCAGACTTGTCAGAGCTGTTGCAGCGACACGTCCACGGTTAGTGAACCACAAATCCGAGTATCGAGTTGGTGCTGCAAGAATAAAAGGCTGGGCAAAGCCAATGATAATCTCTCCGGCCATGGCATAGGCAATACTTCCGCCACTAGACTTGGTAGAACCGGCGTATCGAATCCAATTGCCAATGAGAATAAGAACGGCGGCTGTCATGAAGGCCAGCTTCGGACCCCGATGGAGGATGGCAATGCTGATGGGAAAAACAGCCACAAATGCAAGGAAGAATGCAGTGCTGATCCAGTTGATGGTAGATTCGCGTACATCATAGTACTCGGCAGCCTGTGATGCTACTGGTGCAAAGGTCATCCACTATCGTTCTTCTGTCAGCATATGCATCTTATTCGATTAGTGGCGTAGGAACTCTAAACTTACATCCCACGACACAATAATATTCATCAGCGTAAGCTGAGCGAGACCAAACCAACGTCGTTTGTAAGTGCGATACTCTGTCGATACTCCTTGGCGAATGCTACCCTCCTCGGCCTCGACATCTACCTCGCCTTCACCTGTTGCCCTGCGCTCTTGAAGAGTGAAGTCCCTTGAGCCGAGCTTCTGCTTGCGCCAGAAGCGGCCACCAACACCATCGCTACTCATGATACTGAATGAACCAGGGAGTTGTCGTGATCACTTGGATTCTTGCGTAAGTGGTTTCTGTCAAGACCTGAGGGTGGAGTTGAGAGGTTGACTTGAGGAAATGCGTTTCTTTCGATTTGCGATGTTGAAACGATGATGCGTGACAGGGACAGGGATACACTGAGCAATGGCAGTGTCAGTCAGTGCCAGTGTCAGTGTTAGTTTCAAGAAGAGGTCCAGCGAGCAAGGACGTCCTCATGCACTGTCTGACTCTGGTGGCAGATATATGCAAGAGGAGAGCGTGAGATGGAAATGGAGGTAAAGATATTGAAGAAAAGGAGTTCGGGCGGAGAATTGACAACTCCCGCGCCGATGGTGTTTATCACCTCACTTGATTCAAAGTCGCCTCACTGTGATGTCGCTGTCCTCTGATCGAGTCCTTGGATTGTTGGTTCAACCTTGAACTTATTACTCGACGTTTACTGGGATCCTCGCCTCGGCCGGACTTTAGGGGTACTTTGATTAATGGGTCGATCGCGGATTGAGCGAGGGTTTCAGCTTGGCGATCTTAGCGGGTTGATAGATGCATCGTAGCTGTTGAGTAATTGGGCGACAAGTGGTGGGCGAGCAATGGAGAGATAAAGATCTTATTTGATCTGGGAGAGGGGGGAAACGGTTTAATTGAATCTAATCTACCTTGGAAGGAGGACGCTGAAGCCAACTGCCATTGCCGTCAACCGGAATCTTGCCATCCACAAGTGGAAGTCCGTGTGGCACCTTTGCCATCACCTGCCTGCCTTACCTGCACCTTCAGTCCTTCACAGACATCTGCATCGAGGACAGCACGCGACGCTAACGGTAACGGCTTAACGCTAGGCCCTCTGATAGGTTGCTACAGGTTCTACAGTCCAGGATCAGAAACGCCCTAGCTGCAACATCCATCTCAAACTTCCACCAACCGAGCGTAGATTATTTGCTAACTTGATATAGCACAGGCCGGTACCACCTTTACTCGTGTTGGTGATCTGTAAAGAGGCAATATCTCCTTTTATAGTGTTGATATCCAGGGACTATTGATGCTAGTTTTGTATGAGACGGAAGCTTTGACGTGCACAGCATGCTTGCTGTGGTCTAACAAAATACAGAGACTGTTACAATTTTATGCATCTCTATTCAACCTCCTCGTATCGCCATCTCGAACCCATCCAAACAAGGAATCTCATAGCGAGCATAAGTAAGATCCAAGATCCAGGATCAGGTAAAGTTCCAATGCAACCACAACATGCACCCTAACTAACCAGGCCAACCGAACGTTATTACTTTTAACCGAGCTCTGTATGTCTGCGGCGTTGCTACAAGGGATTGGTATTAGCTTTTGAAGATCTTAACGAAAGTCAATTAAGAAGAAGTCTATCTAGCATCCCCAGGTTTTTAGTAGATTTCATTTAACCTTTATTGACCCTAAATGTCAGAAGATTGATGATGGTCGTTGGTAGTAAATCGAAGGTCTCATGATTTACGACTTAGATAAATGATCTGATTATTATCAAGAAGGACAGAAACTGTTATCAATGCATGGATAGAATTTGAATAACTCTCTCGTAGGCCACTAAACGATGCGGGGTTTCCAATACCTCCAACTTTGTTCCAGGACCCTGTTCCTAGCACACCAATGCCTACAACGCTCAAAACGATGAGCCAAAATGTGTCACTCTAACTGTGCCGTGTTCCGATATCCCACCAATCTATTCTTTTTCGTTCTGATCGCACCGAGGTGTCACATGTACTATTTAACAAAAGAAGAAATAGAGGTGAGGGGTGATAGAAAGTTTGGCGTTACGATATAGCCATGCATTATCTACATAGGCAATATTCTCTGCCATGGAGAGAAATGTATCGGATATTATTTATAGTAGCACCGGCCTATTGTATGCATAATGTTTAGATAACATCCTCAAAGGAGGTTGTAACCACTACCTATCGTTTCTTTCTACAGAAGATTTGGAGGTTATGCCAACGAGAATCTTCCAAAGCTATTTTCACGACAAGGACACACGCATACATCGTCACGGCATGGCTATCCGGCACATCATAGAGAATTTGGCCTAACAAACAGATCTTTAATGCTTCTCACCAGACCGCACAATGGCTAGCAGTGAAACCAAACATGGTGACAAACTAGTCCATCTTGGTTTACAGAATAGCTGCTGTGCGACGTCGACCTCTATGAATGATAACAAGCTCTGGCAGTTGGACATGCACAATCCTTGTTGGGCCAGGTAGGTGCAAAAGTCAATCAATGGTCTGGGTATAGTGTGCAAGAAATCTATTCAGGCGTTTGAGCGTATGGTACAGAGCCGCAATCAGATAAACCTCTGGACGACTTGACACCCGACTGACGAGCAATCGTACAAGGAGATAGCCCTCATGAGAGAGCAGGCTTGTTTCGTTCCGGCTCTAGGCATCTTTTCGACGTATATGTAGCCATTCCGTCGTGGTGGGAACCGACAACCCAGTGATATTGATACTTTATTTGAGCTGAGTCCAGAGCTTAGGAGCGGCGCAGGCGGTCGCACAGTGGGCAAGGTGGAAGACTAGATAAGATGTTGGTTAGCATCTGGTGTAGTAGGTGCGATGCTCGGGGTCCTCGGGTCCCATGACGCAGTCTGGGCTGGTAGACATACATTCTTCAACACAGTCCTCCTTAGCGCCACCCTCACTCTCCTGCTGTTGAACGCGCTCGACGCACTCGTCGAAGTGGTGCTTGGCGGGGGCACATTGGGGAGAGTTCTTGCACTCTGTTGAGGCGTTAGTATGTATTGCGGGTTATATCGCGCCCGGGTGTGAAGCGATTGTGAAATCACTTGTGACGTTCCGGGCCCAAGACTTGCGTGAGGAATTGACGAACCTTCCTCGAGTGTCTCCTTGGGGTCGACGAGCTCCTCCTCGTCATCCTCCTCCTCGTCCTCTTCTTCTTCCTCCTCGGCCTCTTCCTCGGGCTCGTCCTTGGACTCGTTCTTGGACTCGGTCTCCTCCTGTTCCTTGTCAGTATTTGATCACCTATTACGCAAGGCATTATATGTGCTCTCGACGAAATCCCGTTGTTATCAATCAATGGCAAGGTCGATGACACATAATGCCTTGCTGTGAAAAATCCCGTACCTGGGGCTCCTCAGCAGGGGCCTCAGCCTCAACAACGCTCCATGGCGTCACAGCCTCGACAATATCGGTGAAAGCGTCCCAGATACCCATTGCGACAGGCGGAAGAATTCACAATGGCGAGTGGTGGTTTCGATTGAGGTGTCGTTCGTCGATTAATCGTAAAGATCGGAAGGTCACGGCAAGCTCTCGGCAGACCACTGAAATTGAAAACCAAGGCATTTTGATTGGTTAGGCTTTGTCATCATAGATCACGTGATATGTCCCTGATCCATCTTGCCGAGCCGCAAAACCTGTATAATCTGATTAAATGGAGTTTATCTCTATAGATTCTCGAATATTCACCAGCAGGTTGTCACGTTCTATTATCAGACCCAGAAGCGGCTGGGATGTTAATATTTCGCAATATAGATCTAGCAAATCCCTTGGAACATGAAAACCCGGGAAAAAACAAGAGATAGTATAATGAGTTCATGAATGCAGTGCTCAAATCTTGGTATCTGTAACACAACCACAGCCATTGGTGTGGTCCAACGCGGCCGTTAATCATCATTTTCGTATGCTCCCCTATCGATTTCACCCCGAATGTGGTCCTCCAATCGAATGTTCAACTGCTGCGCCTGAGCCTCGTCATAATCTGGTGGTGGTTCGTCCGGTGCCCTCCTACTAGCAGCGCTCTCCGAGCGATTAGGGCGTACATCTGTCGAATTTGTTGTAGGTGTTGGCTGAGCGGAAGGAGCTTCATATGCTGGAAGAGGCTCATCAGGGACATCAGCACCGGGACCCATCTCCCGGCGCATCTCTTGATACTGGTAAAGTCGCTCCCGCAGCCTTATATAGGCTTCGTTGAAATCCATCATGCCTCCATCTGAAAACGTGAACTTGACCTCAAGCCGAGGAATGTCTGGAGGAATGCCACCACCGGATACAGGAATACAATCTGATTTCCACACCCATCCCCACCACATGGATGATGAGGTCGTGGAATCTTGAAACTTCAGGATTGGGGCACTGAATGATTCAAACTTTGGTTCTTGAGTAGGTTTTAAGGGAAGATACACGATCTGAAGCGTCAGTAGAGCACCTCGAGATAGATTTGCTATCAACTTACTCTCTTGTTGGTCAGGAAGAGGGTGCCTTTATCACTTTTCCGTTGAAACGAGGCACATCGTGCTCTCAGCTCCTGGGGCACAGACAGGTCGCATGAGATTCTCGATTCGAGCTTCATCAAGATGCGTTCATTGCCAAGCTTGACGAAGCCGCCCTGATTGAGCATAACCCAGCTATCGGCATTGTCAGGATCGACGGGCCGCGAAGGAGGACGGCTTGTAATAAGATAGTCATGAGGATTGTCCATTATAGGGCGGGGTCCATGACTCCATGGGCCGAAGATGGCGGGGCAGTCAACGGACGGACTGAGCCGTGGCCGCCGTGACCGGAGGGTACGGGGCGGAGAAGACGGCAGAGGGAGACGGGAAGGTGACGGCGGCAAGTAACGGAAACGGAGAGAGAGTGACAGGAATGCGAAGATGGGTATGGTATGGGCACAAGACAGGACAGGATACCACGGGAGCGACAATCTCTGAAGACTCGGTGCAGGACTAAACCAATGACCAAGAGGGCAAGGCCAAGGTTGACAAGACGGGACGGGAAAGATGGAAAGCTCAGAGAAAGAGGTTCGCGAAAGAGGCTTACTTTATCGACATTGTCTCGTACAGGGTTCAAGCGACCCTAGCTCGTGGGCAAATGGCTCCAGGCTCCGTACCGGCAGGTTCAGGACGTGCACTCAACTTTAGTAGCTCCGAGATCTTGGAGCGGGTGGCTCTGGGCTGCGGCCGGGTTGGCCTTTGGCCTTGTCTTGCCTTGGGTCCTTGGGGCCTGGTGGTGCTGTAGTGGGGGGTGGGTCGTTTTGGAGTCTGTTCCGTTTTGCGAGCGAGCAAAGCGGACGAGCGACTTTGTGCTAAGGCCTGAAGGTATCCGTAGGTACAGTAGAGGAGGAGAAGCCGAAGTTCCAAGCCAGCCGAGGATGATTATCAGGGTCGTCGAATAGGATCAAGATGACCCGAGGCCAAGGGACAGGATCGACTAGGGGACGAGACAAGAGATGCTGCGGCGGTAGGAGATCCCAAGCTAAGGAAGCAAGCGACCAAGCCAAGCCAAGGAATGGATAAGGATAGGTATAGTACTGTAAAGAGGCGAAGAAACAGACAGAGACAGGCAGAGGAGGCACAGGGACAGCCCGAACAAAAGCTTGACTGAACTGAGCTGCTAGGCTGACCTGACGCTGACTGACTGACTGACTGACTATCTGACAGACACACTTGGCAGAGCAGTTCCAGAGAGTGCAGAACAGAACGAGACAGAACAGGTGGCTGGTGGCTGGTGGCTGGAAGTGGTGCCGTAATGAGGTGGGGGAGGCGGCGATTTGATCGAATTTGCGGGCGATGATAGATTTGATTTGTGGACGTTGGGTCAAGGTCACAGGAAAAGAGAACGATTTGATTGAGGTGTGATGCGTGATGGTGTGATATTGGAGGAAGAATGAAGACCGATGAACAAAGCAAATAAGGCTAGTCCTGAAGTTGTGATGTACTCTACTACAGGACAGTGCAATATCACGGACAGGCAGGGTCGGTGGTGGATGAGGTCGGGTGTGATTCGTGAAGGAATTGCTAACCCAGGGCCAAAGTTTCAGTGGATTAGTTTAGGTTGGACTTGGAGATGCGAAAGTTGGGCGCTGCGGATCGTTTTTTCTTGGGCCGAGCCGCGCGGATGATCTGGTCCAAGAACTGCCTGTTCACGTTAATTAGGTGAGCTGAGGTTACCTTGGAGCTATCCTCTAGGTGACATTCAGAGATGGTGATTGGCCAAGCGACATCGCAATGTATCGACTTCCCATGTCCCATGGCTGGGTCTGTTAAGGTTGAAACAATCCACCACGTGCTTCTCATTGAACTGAAGCTTCCCTTGTTGTATCAGAGCTGACAATCACCAGAACAAACTACCTTACCAGTCTACCACTGCCCTGGGAAACATCCTGGCACGGACGGCCTCTAACAAACCTAACGTCCGTCCGTCCCGTCACAACCACCAAACGACTTTTTCTGTAACCTCATGTTCCATCTAATTTTCTTCTCTTTTCATGGACCCCTGACGTTGAGCTTCTCTGACCCCTGCTGAGAAAGTCGTGTCCGCCGCAACCCTGAACAAGTCAATTTAATTCTCAGGATCGTCTTTCCCCCCTCCCATATCGTTGTCCTCCACTATTATCAGCTATCACTATCAGCCAAGATCTGGCAGCTCAAGTAGATCATATGGTGTCTCCTCTCAATCAATGCCAAGCTAGGTTACAGGTAAGACTATATGCTGTGCCTCGATTACAAACCGAGCATTCTATGCTTCTCAGGTCGTCCTTTTACCATGAGTAACCAAAATCTAAATCCATAGAGAACAATTCCCTCCATGTGGGATGTCACAACGTCAGTTCCATCACCCGACATGTTCGCCCCGTTAGCGAATGCTAGGTAGCAACAACTGGGACCCATCTCTGCCCGGCCCCAGAACAGCATCCACCAAGCCAACATCATCCCAGCCGTGTCAATCTAATGAGACGGCTGACGGTGATTGATGTGGAGGCGCATGGCTCCTCGCCCAATTCGACATGATCAAGTGCCCCGGCCACGAATCATGATGATGATGATGATGATGGGGAGGGGCATCAAGTGTTCCCCTCACACGCCAGGTATAGCCATGATGGTATGCATCTTTTAGCTGCATTTCTCAGCAGTTGGTGCACTCATTCGTGGTTGTTCTGGTTTATAGGGCAGGGATGATTTGGTTCAAATCACTCATGAACCCCCCTCGTTGCAGATGCCAACACCAATTAACGGTCTGGATCTGTTTCGAAGATCTTATGTGGAGGACATGGCCAGCACATATACTCTTCTTCATGCCAAAGAAAGGCTCAGCAGTGCAACTAACAAGGCTTCTGCCCCAATGAGTTTCTATTATCCGGTTCCGCTTCATAGATTATCCTACGCAGTAAGTCTAGAAGCAGTCAATAACAGCTGATCTTAGCATAAGGAGATGTCTCATTGCTCATGTATCTCGGTTCTGTTATCTGAAAAGAGTAGTTTGAACCCTGTTGAGCAAAACCCTCATCATCTTCAACCCAGCTTTGAAGCACATGTCACAAGTTAAACGGAGCCTTGGAATGTCCGTGTGTCTGGGGTTGAGTTGATAGAGCGGACGGGTTGAGCTGTCAAGCCCAAGCACTTAGCTAGCGTAGCATCTACTTTTGACAGCATCTATTCCATGTGGTAACAGGAATGGATGAGTCCGCTGTAACGCATGAAATTGCGGCTTGTCACGTTAGGAAATTGCAAACCGCTCTTTATTTCTTTTCGGCCGGTTGCTACGTTAGTACTCTGTAATATGGCTGTTTTGTGATTGTCTCTTCGGAATTTCCGTTGATATCTGGTGAACCCCACCTATTGCTCACCATAAGGACCAGCTTCGTACCAAAAATCTGCTCTGCAACGCCAGCCTCTCTGAAACATTGATCATGCCTCGCCATGACTCGTTGCCTGAAGGAAGCCGGTCGTCTATCGCGGCGATAAAGAATATGTAGGCGTAGGCCATGCTTGGACACCATCTTGATCTTGGCCCTTGCTCATAAGACACGTCACATTTTGGTACCCTGAGTCCTCGTCGCTGACTGATTGATACCAAGACGGGAACTGATAGTCATTTTTGCGTCATGTACCAACAAACGAAAGAGAGAGAGAGAGGGAGAGAGAGAGAAACCTTCCTGCGAATAGTCCAGAAGAGGGTCCGAAAGAGAGAAGAGTAAACAAGAGACGTCATGCCAGGGTTGCTCCGCTTGAGACTTGAGCTCCTAATCTATCTCTGTCGCTAGCTCACAGTTACAGTCGCAAATAAAACGCTGGTTCCTCGTCAACTTTGAATTCCCGTCCAGGGCCAGATCCTTCGAGTTGAATGATTGGCCTCGGCCAAGCTCTCCCTGGCCATCCCCCACCTAGTTCGTGCATCCAAAGCATGTGCTGGTAATGCTTCTGATTGGACTGTACGTCCCGATTGATGGGAGGCTCCGGAGTCATGGAGCTCCAAGTTCCACTACGACCAGAACTTCCTGCGATTACCGGCAAGTTCTAACCCGGGGGGCTATAACACACTTACAACCTCAAAGAGGCTTTTAATCTTCGAAACTGCTACTATTTGATAGTCCTTGCTCACCGACTCGCCGTATTCGCTAAAATCTTGTTGCCCTTGGACGCTATCAGCATGAGTTACCACGCCGAGGACTTGGTAAAGCTGCAGCAGTATTCCGCTTGTGATATCTCGGACGCACTCCTCAAGTTAAAGGTTCCCGGCGCCGGCTTTGTTGCCGATCTGAACCTATACAGCTCTCCTGAAGTTGATGCAACATCGGTTACCATTGCTCCAGTTTCAACAGTTCTCTTCGCCTCCAAGGGGCAGGATCTCCCAGAAATACAAAAGAACATCCCTGAGGGAACCCATTGGGCCGATCTGACGGAAGCAGGGACCATTGTGGTTCTCAAGCAGCCCGATGGTCAAAAGAATGCTGTCTGTGGTGGGATCATGGCAGTTCGCATGAAAGTGTGCCAAGCCAAGGGCATTGTTGTAGCTGGGCGAGCCAGAGATATAGCGGAACTAAAGAGTACTTCCTTACCAGTGAGTGTCATTTACCCTGCTCTTGGAACAAGCTGAACTCGGAGGTACAATGCAGATTTGGGCTCGAGGGCTGTCCACTGTTGGGGTCGGTGGAGGGAGCGTGCCCTGGGCGATCCAGGTACCTCTCAACATTGATGGAACCCTCGTCTCTCCTGGCGACCTTGCATTTAGCGATCCAATCAACGGGGTGGTGGTCATTCCTCAGAACAAGGTTTCTGAGGTCCTCGAATTGCTGCCCAAGCTGACAGCCGCTGATGAGAAGGTCAAGGAAGATGTGCTCAACGGTGCAACGGTTTATGGATCCTTCAAGCTTCATCGAAGCAATCTCTGAACAAGCTCCGTCATAGGGGATAAAGAATGCAAGATTACAACCTTAGACCAAAGTCTCCAAGAAAACAAGGGCACAGCGTATAGTGGCTGGCTGGTCCTAAGCGTCACATAAGCTGTACAACACGGGACCACGTGAGATCTACAAGGAATTCGTATCAAGTAACCCGAAGCACGGATGGATGGGTCAGCAATACAGTTTTTTGTGTCATCAATTCATTAACATGCCATCATCAAAGTAGGATCTCTACCATGACTTCCAAACAACCAACAATCAACCTTGGCTCCAGACCAACAAGGAAATACATGCAAGAAACAAATGCTGGCACTTCAAGATTTGCCATTTCATCACAGCCACATCTCCTTCTCCTTACTCGGAGTGGATGCCTTATCCAACCCAAAATCGAGCTTCGGCATCTCAAGCTTTGGCGCCGCCTCGACCGGTTTCTTCTGACCACCTCCAGTTTTCTTTGGTGAAGCCCGAGCGTCAGGGGGCGGCCCGTATCGCACATCCTTGACATTCCAACCATCCTCGGCCGCCGCTCCGACCCATGTCCGAAGCCCGTCATGCACACTTCCATAGAACTTCTCTTTGCAGAGTCGTAGACTGCCACCAAGGCATCGCTCCCATCCCGAAATTCGGAACTGTGCGCGAAGGTTGTTGCGCTCCTCTTGTGTCGGTGTGCAAGCCAAGATGGCGTTCATGAGATCGAGATGAGAAGCCAGGTAGTTGGTCGCATCCCATTCGACTCCGCCCACATATGGTGCTGCTGGGACCGGGGGGCGCTCTTGAGGGAAATGTCGAAGCATGTAACTGTACGGACCAGGGGCAGGGTCACACGTCGAGGGGCGGTCCGAAGGAAGAGATACAACGTTGACGTTGTGAAGGAAGATCCAGAACACTTCCTTAGTGACGCTAACAACCTCCTTGCTCCAAACGCGGTATGGCCTTTCTTGTCTCATCTCTAGGACAAATGGCAGTGGGCGCTGATCCTCCTTTGGCTCGGGGTCTCTGAGGTGTGCGAGAATGCTCTGGGCTCTTGTGACCCGTTCGGCTGGTGCTGCAGACTCAACATACGTGAACAAGACAGATGTTATGATGTTACGAGTGGTGAACTCGCTAGGACCCTTCTTCTCTGGGTCGAAGAGCATGTGTAGGAGCTTGGGAAATAGATCGCTCTGGATCGTGTGCAGATATTGCATGGCGCGAGCTGTCGTCGACAGTGCCTTCAAGCAGAGAAGATTCTCGTGAAGCAGTGCATCTTCATGTTCCTCTCTATCAATTGTTAGTCATGTTTGTGGGAACACATCTTGAATCTGACTTACCTCCATTCAACCTCCATGATGCGGTTGAGCAGACCAACAATCTCCTTCATGCCGCCTTGCTGAATGAAGTCCTCGATCCATGCCACTGTCTCGTTCCTGAGAAGCAGTCGTAGCTTGTGAACTTTGCCGACTTCGACAAGTTCTGGTTTTTGAACCTTTCTCAGATAGGCCACGTAATCGCCTGGGCCTTGGTTGAGCTTAATCTTGGAGAGGATTCCAGAGTTGGATACGGAGCCGCTGGATCCAGGAGGCCCTTCGCTGACCACACTGTCGGTGGACTTGCTTCTGAAATGACGACCCAATGTCCCTTCGCCCTTTGACTTTTTAATGGGAGAGCTTGGCTCCTTTGATTCCTTTCTTCCTCGGGATAGAGTAAAACTCTTGCCTCGTGATCGCTTCTTCTCCTCATTTTGCGTGCCAGCTTCCATAACCAAGCCGCTGTTGGCGCTGTCTGTTGAGCATGATCTCTCTGTCCGAGAAGCCTGTGATTCGGCCCAGTCCTGGCGGATGAACTCCATCTTGATGGTATCGCTCAGGTTCCTCATCTTGTACCTCTGGTTCTCTGGAATGTTTCGTCGGTCCAACATGGCTTCAAGGTGCTTGTCAATATCCTTAGGGTCAAGTACTGCCTCGGTCGGCTCAGGTACAACTGACGTGGACTTGGATCGGCTGTGGTTGAATGTAGTAAAGACGCTCAAGACCTTACCTCGACCGCTCTTACTCTTGGCCTCAGTCGAGTCTTTTGATCCCTTTCGGGAATCGTTTGAAGTCCTTGCCTTGGTTGGTGAGGGGGGTGGTTCCATTCTTCCCAGCATGGGATGGTATGATTTCGGTCGCTCCTTGACGGCGACTCGACTGCCATTATAAAGATCCTGAGCACTCGGTGCCCGTGCTTCGTCCATACTACGGCGTGTGCTTTGGGCTGGTTCGATGTTCGGTCGAGAGGCAAACTGAGAATAAATGGGTGTTGGTGCAGGGTTCGCTACAGGTTCTTCGGGAGTTCTGTTTTCCTTGTCCTTGGATGAATTGACATTGTCGTCGGATCCGAACCTGCCCAAGTTACGCAGCGTCTTGGGCTTGAGCAGACCAGCCAGGTTAGTTGTTGACTTTGGCCGTTTCGGTTTAGTGGGAGAGGGATCGCGAGATTTCGAGCCTTTGGCTTCTTTGCCGGGTGCTGTTATGATGGTGAAGTTGCCAAAGCTGCTCTTGGTCGGGGACTGTGATCGGCCTCGGTCCTGTCGCCGTGAGAAGCGTCCGGAAGACTCTTGCTGGTTGTACTGTAGCTCCGCCAGTGCACCTGGGTTGGAGTAGTTCTCAAAAGCCATGATCTTGGGCTGTATAGGAGAGACAGGACCATCGAACGGGGCCTGGAATGAATGGGTATCGGTGGAAGCTTGACGACGATGCATGAAGCCCTCGAGGATGGAGGACTTGGGCCGTGGTCTCCGACCGGCGTCGAAGCTATTTACGTCGTTTGTATTCATGGTGTCGAGCCACGATATCCGTGGTTATATGAGAGCTGCTAAGTAGCTTCCGCCCAGGGCGCCACAACGATGTCTGTAGAAATGAAGATGTAAAAAAAAACTGGTAATGAACAAAACTAAGTCTCATGCCAACTGTTGAGAATAAGAAGCCAACTAAGACTGCGAATCGGGCTACACCATTGCAGAAAGAATAAAAGTAAGGTAAAGTTGAGAAGACAAGCTGAAGCTGGAGCTGGAGCTAGCAAGAAAGTAGGTCGCTTAGGTAGCCAGAGCCAAGGCACTATTAGACAAGCCGTTGACTGTTTATTGGGAAACGGCCGTTGACCGGGTGACGGGGCCCTATCTTATCGCACCAGTGATGGCAGACAATGATGATGCACGATGGCAAAATAGGTCGTACAGGACTATATTTGCTTGCTTGTAGTAATAACAACAATGATCGGTCAACTGTTTTCTTTCCCTTTTCGCTCCTCCGAGCGTTGAAGCTGCAAAGGCAATTTGTGATCGAGTGATGCTGTCGCTTACAGCGTTGATTAGCCAAGCAGCAATTTCATTAGCTCAGGCTTTACAGGTTAAAAGATCCATATTCAATAAGTCCAAACGAATTTAAATTACATTTATTACTCATTCAGTTCGCATTTCATTCCAATACTACGTAGACACTCTACTAAACACATGTCAGTTGGTGTACTCTTCACCACACTGATATCATGAGTACTCTTGAGGCCAAGGATCGCCATTACTGCTCAAAACATTAGCTGGGGACATCCTTGTTTGTTGTTTAACTTAGCTTATATGAATCGCCCGGCTACACAGGCGGCCATAACATCTTTCTCCCGTTCGTATTAAATCCATGGCCATGAGCAAGGGTATGTCATCATGACTTCTTCTCAATGGTTGCTCAATAGTATCGTTTTGGTTGAAGAAGGAATATCGTTTCACATAATATTCAATAGTTAATATAGCACGAGAAGGAGGACGTTAGTGGCTTGTGCCGGGATCAACATCGGGGAAGTCAATGCGGGGTATTCTAGATGCAATTGGGCCACCTTCACGAGATATCCATCCATATGGAGGTTCAACATGCCCCGAGAATAGTTAACAAACCGTTTAATCAAATTGGAATTGTTCTGAAAGACCAATTGAGATCAATTGCGTCTCATGAAACACAGCAAGTAGATAGATCGACTACCATGAGAGCCATGCTATCATGAGTCTGGGATGTTGATACAATTCAGGTGTCATGATGAGCCTCTAAAAGATTGTATCATTTCAAGGGTTTTCGCTAATGACTAAATTTCAAGATGCTCATATTAACATAAGCCAACTTCCCACTCATTATCATCGATTCAATACCGAAATCGTATCCGTCAGCATCTGCCGCCGTAGACTACCGAAGCCGGCCCCGTCCCCGGACTTAGACCCACGGCTACCTACTAACCAACTGTAACTGTATTGAGCATGCATCATAGCTCAATTCCGCGGGGTCCTCCACTATGCCCTGTAGGATAAATGTTTAAGCCTGTCTCTCCCCTCCATCATCCATCATAACGACTCAATCTTTTTTTTACATGTGCTTTCTCCTCCAACAATTATCTCAGGACTGTTTCATTGATCGTTGACTTGGTTCTGCTGTGGATTCTAGCTTCGGCTTATATGCGACCTACACTCATCTCAAAGCTCCGAGCAACATCTATCGCAGCCAAAATGCCTGTTCATCATCTCATGGTTGGTACCTGGACTCCTCCAGGTGCTATCTTCACTTTTGCCTTCGACGATGAAGCTCTTACACTTAAGCTTGTGAAAAGGACCGAGATTCCCAAGGATGAGCCAATCTCATGGATGACATTTAGTGTGAGCTCATCTATGACTCTGCAAGATGTTAACTCACATTGTACTCCAGCATGATCGCAAAGCTATTTACGGTGCTGCCATGAAGAAGTGGTCCAGCTTCGCCGTCGAATCGCCAACTTCAATAACTCACCAGGTCTCTCACCCAATGGAGCACGATCGTAAGTTACATCTGACCAGTTCATACACTGGAAACTAACCTCAACAGCCAATGCTTCTCTTGCCACCACAAACACCCGTGCCATCTTCCTCCTCGCAGCGAACAAGCCTCCTTATGCCGTCTACTGCAATCCTTTCTACGATCACGCTGGCCACGGCGCTGTCTTCACAACCGATTCCACTACAAAGGCTCTCAAGGAAAATGTTCAAAACTACCCTTACCAGCCCAACACGGGTATTCACGGAATGGTCTTTGACCCTGAGGAGGAGTACCTTTATTCTGCCGACCTCCGTGCTAACAAGATCTGGACCCATCGCCGTGTCAGCAAAGACGATCCTTCTCTTGAGCTGGTCGGTTCTGTTGATTGTCCTGATGCTCGAGACCACCCTCGCTGGGTGGGCATGCATCCTACTGGAAACTACCTCTACGCTCTTATGGAGAAGGGCAACCGAATCTGCGAGTACCTCATCGATCCCGCAACTCATCTGCCCGTTTACACTCATAAGCACTATCCTCTGATCCCTCCAGGTATCCCCGATAGGTGGACACAGTACCGCGCTGATGTCTGCGTGCTTTCGTCGTCGGGCAAGTATCTCTTTGCCTCGTCCCGTGCCAACTCCTTCGACCTGACAGGGTACGTGGCCGCCTTCAAGCTCTCAGATACCGGCGCCATTGAGCGTCAGATCTGCCTGAATCCTACACCTACGAGTGGTGGACATAGTAATGCGGTTGCACCTTGCCCTTGGACAGATGAGTGGGTAGCAATCACGGATGATCAAGAAGGTTGGCTGGAGATCTACCGCTGGCAAGATGAGCACCTCGCCCGTGTTGCCAGGGTTAGAACACCAGAGCCTGGTTTCGGCATGAACGCCATCTGGTATGACTGAGAGCACATTAGAATGGATGAATAGAACAAGGATGAAGTTAGAATGAGACAAAATGTGACGTCAAAAAGTATTATTGTTGCCATGATTTGGCTGCTGGCATCAATGCTGCAGAGGTGTATTAACTAAACCCTACCTGGTGTGCCCAACAGTAAAGGGCCCTGGTTGAGATACGCCACTCCTAAGAAACAATTCCATCAGACCCCATTATCCATACCACTGAATAGGCCCCCTAATGCCGACCATTTGTTTTACGACCGTGGTCATCTTCATCGTCGTCGATAGCTTCTTCGTGATCCTCAGCTAATAACGGTGTTCGTTCATGCCCCTGAGTCCGCGCCTGCGATTGTTCGTGAGTACTCGTGAAACCCATGTGAGATGCAGCGCGCGGCTGGGCAGGTCTTGAGCCATCGTTGGGGGGCGTATGGCTCGCACCGAGACCTTGTTTGATTTTGAAGAGGCTGCGGGTATTGCTGCGGGGGTTCGCAGCTCGGTTAGCAGGTCCAAGACGAAGTTGAGACCTCATTTCATCTAGACTAGCCTTCACAACAACTGGGGTGCCTTCTAAGCCACCATCAGAGGTCCGGCGCTTCATGTGAATAGCAGTCTTGGCAGCATTGTGGAATCCTCCTTCATAATTGCTGTGGAAAGAAGCACTCTCAACATTGGGAGGGTGTTCCTCGGCGTGTTCTTCAACATCGACCAAAATAGAGTCGCCTGGGGCCTTCTTAGTGGCCATTGCGGCGGCTGCAGCAGCAGTTGCGTGAATTCGGCGGGCTCGGGGTGCGGGAGTAAGACGTCGGATAGCCTTGTGTACATCGACGTAGACATCGGATTCGTCAACAATTTCCCTGTCTGGTCAGTAATGTTCATCATGTGCGAGATTGTCAACTTACTCTCCAATTAATTCCTCAATTACATCTTCAAGAGTAACAACACCTAGGGCACCATGGTCCGAGCCGGGAAATTCCGATACCAGCACCATGTGCGATTTGCCCTCCTGGAAGAAGTTGATGATGTCCAGACAGCTGGTCTCAGGGCGGGTTTCGACAATTGCGCCGAGAGGCACATCGCGGACGGGAATTCTGTCTTCAGGATCGTAGGTGATGAGTGTCTTGACCAAAAGCATGCCAACAAAGTCCAAGTGATTTCCAGAACGATAGATAGGAATTCGCGAGTACCCGGAGGATAGAATATCATCCATGGTCTTTTCGTCGAGGATGTGGTCTTCGGCAAGCGTATAAACATCGGAGATGGGCGTCATGACTTCAGCAACGGGCTTGTCCTTCAAGTCCAAAACAGCTGTGATAATTGTAACCTCATCTTGGTTCAATCGCTCGGAAATCTCACCTAGAGACTTGTGGAGGGTGACTAGCGTCTTGAGTCCGCTCTTCTTGTACAAGGTGCCATGATCCTCACCCAGAATCCAGTCGAGAAGCTTCGCAATAGGCCACGAAACGGGAGCGGTAAGATACATGAGAAGAAGAACTGGGGTAGACATGTATCCTCCGATAGGAAGACCATATCGAACACAGATAGACTGGGGAACAATTTCACCAAAAATAACTGTTGTGGTTAGCAAAGCCTATCCAAGCTATCATATCTCACATACCGATGAGAACGGTACTGCCAACGACAGCAGCAACACCTCCTCCAAGAGTTCGGTCCAATACGACGGGAAGTGACTCGTTGACAATGACGTTGGATAGCAGCAGTGTGACCAGAACCCAATGCTTTCCTCGTTTTAACAATTTCAACACACGTTTCGCATTCTTAGACTGTGATTCCGCGGGATCGCCCGATAAAACCTGAAGATAAATACTGTCTTGTCCCATCAAACTGGGGAGGTCAGCATGCGTCGCGCATCGCCAAGAGGGAGGGGAACTTGCGCAATTGTCAATCCAGCAAAAGCACCACCAAGAAGAACAAGAACCATTGAGGCAACAGCGAGGACCCAGAGGCTGGAACCGCCCTCTTCGCCAGCGTCATGGTGGCCCTTAGTGTCAACTGGAAAGGCAGAGACAGCCGTCAAGCTCGCACCAAAGACTCGGCCCATGCCAATGACAGCCGGGCGTATTGAGCCCATGTTGTATGGTCCAGCCTTCGCCATTGTGACGGGGTGTGTATGTCGTATATCGAGTGTGTAGATATATGAGTTATCTCGTCACCACAAGGCGAGGCGGGAAGACCGCGAATGTCGATTGTCGAAGGTCAGATTGAGTTGATGAACGCGTTCAAGGCAGGCCAAGATAATCAATCTCCGACAGATAGGCGCAATCGACCTTGGCAAAGCTTACACGATAATGACCGGAATGTGGCTGAGACAGGGGAGCTCGGGGTCAAGATGAAGCTTGAAGAGATGCTGTCGGTAAGAACGTGAAGCTATTCGGACAATTGAAGTCTTTTTGCCTCGTTTCGTCTAGTCAAAATCGAACCTTTTCGCACCAAAGGCGAGCTTTGATGAAGAACAAGAACGACGAGGCAAAAGAAGTGGGACGAAAGGGTTGGAATTAGCTACCTTATCCTTGGATGATACGGGTCATCTAACTCGCGAGCATGATGACGAAGGGGAACTGCCAGGGAAGAGAGAATGATTTCATTGGTGGAGGCGTCCACTAGACCAGGTCCAGATCCCGAATGCAGTAGACAAAATCCACTAAAATCTTGACGTTGCAGAAGCTAAAACCGTTCGTTACGATGCCCTTAGTTTCCCAGCTAAAATCCGGATGAGGTCATGATCAAGACAATCAATTCATCCATTGTCAAGGAGAGGCAAGAAAACTGAGGGTCACAAGGTAACTAAATGACAAAAAAGATTTGTGCAAGTTTAGAATAGACTAAGGAGACTTTTAGTTTAATCATTTTTAGCACCTAAACTTAGGGCTAAAAGTTTCTTGCTAGAGAGCATGTGATAATCGTCCCATAGGTAGTGAAGGTTTATTTTGTCTTTTTGTTTAATACTTCTAAGCCAGTACTCCTAGCCGTGATCACGATTGCATTGCCATCCCTGAGCATGTTGAATGGTATCCCCACGTCGTTCGACTAACCAGCACCATGATCACAGCTTAACCAGTCCAACATCAAGAACTCCTGGGGAGTTATTCAAGTCCTCCAAGACTTCACCACCCACTGGCCCGAGAACACCAAGAATCATCAATGCCTCGTTGCCTTTCGGGTCAGGCGGGGTATCGTCTCCCTTAGTAGCTTCGGGATCCAGACTGGCCACTTGCATGAACTTGATGTTAATCCCGTGCTTTCCGAGCACCATACCTACTCCTCCGATCTTGCCAGGCTCATCGTAGTTGTGCAGTATAATTAAGGTTCCCTCCGGTGTAAACACGCCATTGAACCTGTCCAGCTTGGAGATAAAGACTCGTTCATCACTCGCATAGCCTTCAATCACCTGCTCGCTACCACTGCTACCAGCCTGGTATGAACGTAGTGTCACCAGGTTGGCATAAGTCGAAGGCGAATCGCCAGAACGAGTCTCGCTAATCACAATTCCTTTCTCCTTGGCAATGAGTGCTGCGTTGACCATGTTGATGTGCGAGTCGCTGAACGTGGACACGAGACCTTTGACAAGAGCAGCAAACAGCGGCTTGGTGTTGGTCATGCCAGCCAGGTCGCCATGATATATGAGCTCGAATCGACGACCCCCTATCATGCCTCCTTTACTGCGCACAAAGTGCTGCGTATAGAGACGGCCCATCTTTTCGACAAGCTGCACAGATGGTTGCAGCTTACGATACTCTTCCGGCATGATAATAGGGGCATTGACAGCGCTAGTAGGAAGTCCACCTTGAAGAATTTCGAGGACCTGCTTGCAGACATCCATGGAAACATTCTCCTGGGCCTCAACCGTTGAAGCTCCCAGATGAGGTGTTGCCACAACCTTGGGGTGTTGACTGAGCCGGGCTGCTGCTGAGTCTGGGGCCAGTGGCTCTGAAGACCAGACGTCAATACCCGCTCCTGCGATCCATCCTTCATCAAGTGCTTTGATCAAAGCCTCCTCGTTGTACACACCACCGCGTGCAACATTGAGCACACGAGCTGTCTTCTTCATCTTCTTAAACTCTGCCTCGCCAACTAAGTCCAGCGTTGTAGCAAGCAGGGGCGTATGGATGGTCAGAAAGTCAACCACAGGAAGCAGATCCTCCAACCCAGGGACCAGCTCAACGCCCGTTTGACGAGCCATGTCGGTGCTTGCGTAGGGGTCGACCGCCTTAACTGTCATACCGAGACCTATGGCCATGCGAGCAACATTCATTCCAACCTTACCCAAGCCGATGATGCCGAGGGTCTTACGGCCAACTTCAACTCCCACGAGCTTGCTTCGCTCCCAGCGGCCAGCCTTGACACTGCTGTCTGCCTGGCCCACATTACGAGCTGTTGAGAGGAGGAGTGCAATAGTGTGTTCTGCCGCTGCAAGGATGTTGCCTGAAGGAGAGTTCACAACAATAACGCCTTGGGCGCTTGCGGCAGGGACATCTATGTTGTCAACTCCAACACCAGCCCGAGCAACAACCCTCAGCTTCCGTCCAGCTTGGACGACTTCAGCTGTAACTTGCGTCTCGGAGCGAATAATCAGGCCATGGTAGTTAGGGATCAAATTGATAAGTTCAGGGGCCGTTAACCCTTTACGGTTGTCAACGTCAAAGTGAGGGGTGAGTAAAGCCAGTCCATCTGGAGATACTTTTTCAGGTACGAGGATCTTAAGACGGTTTGAGTGGCCAGCAGACGGTGTGTCAAAAGTAGCTGAAGGGGACATGGTGAGTTGAGTAGTATTCTGAAGTACTTGCAAAGACAGTGTGCATCCTAAGAAACTCAAGTTCAAGTGAGAGGGCACACGACCTAGTATAAGTAAAAAGATCGAGATGACGTCCCCCCTCCCGTCTTTGTCCTCCCATGAGACAGATAACCGCCACCTTTTTGGCTACCCAATCCAATGAGCCCAGATCAGCCTTGATCGCCGTTTCTCAAAGTAAAAGTCCTTAATAAGAACGGGCAGATTGAGATGCAGAAGTCTGTCCTCCCATGCAAGCACCCCACGGAGGCAGTGATCTCTGGCGCGGGGGTGGTGGTTCATCTACGCGCGTAAAGCTCGTTCAGCGAGTGAAGTATTGTGATTACCGTCAGAGTAGTACGGCACGGTACAGGATATGGCGGGGCACCAAGAGAGTAACCATCAATGTCCATGTAGCTTGAGCTTGAGCTTTGGTGTGGCACCTATATCTCAGACTCAGCCTAAGCTGCAACCCCTCATTTCTCCATGTTCAACTACTGCAAGCCACGGCCCGTCGTGGGGTACATAACACAAGCATTCCAGTGCCACCCGCTGGAAACGACCCGTGTCTGCCGGGCAAAGAAGTCCAGTGGCATTGGACATCTACTGGCTGAACTGGTGCATGCTGATCGAGAACACGGCAAGGGCTCACCGGTCAACCTGGGATACAGTCTCAATGTGCACAAACACCTGGATCGGTATTCTCGAAGTGATTCTCTGTTTGAAGTGCGCTATTAAGTAATTGGCCTCCAACAGAAATGGATATTACTGTAACTATCAAGGTACACCATGACTATTTGTACGATGAGAGCCTTGAGCTGCGGTTTAAAAAACGACCGGAGATCAATTTCTTGCCCCACGCCTTTTACATTGCGCATCATTCGTTCTGCAATATTATGCTAATTCACTTCATTTTGCTTCTTATGCAGCTAAGTATGCGTAGATTTGATGCCTTATTATTTCATCAACGTTTCTAAGCTTTACTTTCCCAATCTTGAGATATGGGACTCCGTTGTTGTAGAATATGCAATGGGCATCTAGAAGTTCTCTTTGCCAGAGAACTTCTCATTCTGTACAAGCTCAATCCAGTAGCCATCAGGATCCAGCAAGAAGGCAACATTCTTCATTCGGCCATCTGTAAGTCTCTTCTTCCAGCTCACGTTCAGGTCCTCGAATCGCTTGCAAGCCGCGTCAATGTTGTCAACCGAAACGCCTAAATTTGTTAGCTTCATGTATACTCTCCCACACAGATAGTAACTCACAGATGTGGCCGAATCCCTGAGGCTGGCTGTTACCTTCATGATAGTGGAAGTTCTCGTCCTTCTCAGTGCCATAGTTCCATGTCAATTCAAGAAGACCCTCCCGATGGGTAATGGTATTCTCATCCTGACCTTCAGGGAAAGGCTGATCGCCAGGGTAGCCGAGGAAGTAGAGGTTGAAGCCGGCCTCAGGGTTCTCAAGGGTGCGCAGTCGAGACATGCCAAGAACCTCCTGGTAGTACTTCAAGGACTTCTCAGCATCCTTGACACGAAGCATGGTGTGGTTCTAGATCATTAGCTACAGATTCTAGAAGATCGACAAGAATGGTGGACAAACCATAGTGTAGGTTGACACATCAGTCTCCTTCACATCTTCTGTCTGCTTGTAATCATTTCTGGCAACGACCTCGACCCAGTAGCCATCAGGGTCAAGTACAAAGGCGATGTTTCGCATGCGTCCATCTGTCAGCTTTTTCTGGAACTTGTAACCAGCATCCTCAATACGCTTGCAGGCAGCCTGGATGTTGTCGACGGCAATGCAGGTGTGGCCAAAACCACGGTTAGGCTCTTGGTTACCATTGTTCACCTTGTACTCAGGATCATCCTCAGTGCCGTAGTTGTGAGTCAACTCGATAAGTCCTTGTCTGTCAAAAGTGCTCTTGTTGTGTGACAGGGCATTAGGAGAGTCATAGCCAAAGAAGTAGAGGTCGAATTTGCTATCAGGGAACTCGAGCTTCTTCACGAGGCTCATACCAAGGAATTCGTAGAATTTAGCTGCATTTGGGTCAATATTCGCACAGGTGAGTTTGTTCAATTTAAGCTTAAGATGAGGCTTGATGATCAGGGCTGTGGACATCAAGGTGTCTGACTTACCGGAAGCCTTGGGGTCCTTGACTCGGATCCTTTTGAACCGAGTTAGCAACTACTTTCCTACCGAAGATGCATGAAGATCTGCACTTACATTGAGTGGTTGAACTTGTAGTTCTTGGTATCTGTAGTTGAAGCCATGGTGACTAATCTGGATTGTCCAGCAGCAATAGCAGGTACAGGAATACGGGGAACTGTCTGTCTAGTAAGAAAGTTTTGAATGGATCTGATGCGCTGTGCGGCTCTTGCAAAGTTCATGGAGATTTTTGCGTAGTATGAATTAAATCTGTAAGAAGTTATTGGATTTTATCATGATAGCCGAAACATTGGATCGTTGAGTAATGCCCCTCCACTCGGTAACTAACCCCACCTCTGACGTCAAAGCATCCTTTGTAGAAGCAGAGAGATCACAATTTCTATAGCACTACGCAGTCATCTACAATCACTTGGTATTCAATTCTGCCACAAGATCTCTGTCAGTTCTCTTGTAGTTGTTAATCATGAAAGAGGCACCATAAGGCAAGTTCAAAACTGATTGACACGGTGTTGTGTAGGGTAGATTGGAGGTATTCTTTCTGGCCGGGTCCATTGGCTACCTATTGTCGTAAGATGGCAACTCAACCCCTCTCTCATTGTACTCAGTATGACACAGGCTTCTATTTCTCACATAATATACATGCCAGTTAATACTTTATTAGATCCCGGCATAGTGACACAAAATATGATGCTGATTCTACACTGTCTATCTCCTTTTGTTAACGACACAGGCATCAAATTGTATGAACCGTACAAAAATAAACCAGCTTTATGCACCTTTACCGAATATGTCGTCAAGATTAACCCAGGCCAACTGCCGTACGCACGTGGTGAGTGCTGCAGACTCGTACCTTGCCGCATAAACTCAAGATAAACTGTAATATTCGAAGCCAGGCTGTATAATACCATACCATGTAGACTGTTTTTGTTACAGCAAAGCCATGCCCGTGGAAATAAGAAAATCAAGGACTATAATCGTATCCATGTCGATGAGCAAATTCAATGTTTCACTGCTGAGGGGCCGTTCTCAGCCGCCAACATCCTGTGGAACTAATTTAGCGGCCCTGGCGGCCAAACCTAAAAGAGATGGATTTCTATTTACTCACCTCAAGGTTGCTATAGTCAGTATTACCTTAGTAGCCGCCCACTCATCGCCATACCTCGCGTTCTTTAACTTTACGCCCTTTCTTTACGGTTTCTTTTCTCAATCCTCACCACGTCACAGCATGTAATGCCATGATATATTTATCCTCATCTAAGCTATTGCCCCTTGTTCAAAGTTACGTTCAAGGCTAGCAATAGTGACCGCCAACTCGAAACCGCAACCGTCTGTAGAAGCAACAATTTAGCCATCATGGATCGATTCCGAAATACTGCGGGCGAATATGAGGACTCGGCCGTCATGGACGATTTAAAGGCTGTTGGATATCAGGAGGTTACTGGATTGCAGGAAGCCCAGGCTCGGTCGCCCTTGACGAAAACGCGGTCCATGTCCGATGGAGGAGGAACCCCCTCTCGACTCTCTCCCTCACCACGCATCGTCGAGGCATCTCGACGGACTTCAAAAGACGACACTAGTATTCCGACTCCTCAGCCAGTGACGCCCCGGCGCCCAAACTTCTCCAACCGTGGCTTTGCCATACAGATGCCTCCTCGAGAATTTACTCCACCAGCCGCGAACTCATATGTCAAACCCGCACCTCTATCACCTAAACTGGACCACTCCCAGATATACGCATCTCCTACCAATATACTTCCTCGTCGCTCCCGTGGTCTCGACTTCTCTCGCGCCGCTACCAGCCTCCATCACTCGACCCTCGCCGAACAGTCTTCTCCCGACTCATCGCCCACCGCTGGTGGCCGGGCAATGAACATACCGAGCCGAAGAAGTCATTATGCAGGCCCGGAACAAACATCAACGTCTCTGTGGTCCGTCATGGGCAATCAGGAAAAGATGCACATCAGTAGCTCGCTTGGGAGCCAGGCGATTGGCTCTGATTCGTCAAGTACCTCTGATGACGATGAGCTGATGGATGAGGATATGGACGAGACCTACGTAACAACTCCGCAAGTCCATAAGATTGGTCCAATTCTCGGTCCCCAAGGGTCTGGTGGGACCTTTGGATCCCCTGCAATGAGCAGCCTCATGAGTTTCCAACAGCGACAAAGACCCCGCAAACAAGCCAAGAAGAAGGCTCGTGGGCCCTTGGGACTGGGATTCAGTGGTGCATCTCTATCTAAGTCACCACCAACTAATTCTTCTCGAGCCCGTCGCGAGAGCATCAGTTGGCAGGCTAATCAATTGCACATTTCTGGTGCAGATTCCGATGAGACACGAGCAATGGGCGATGTGGACGGGCTTGGAGATGGGCAGCGCAATGTCATTCGGAGGGTAGTAACAAGACGGGGAAATCTTTTGGCAAGTCACTTATATCGGATTAATACGAGCGCGCAACTAATACGGTACAGCCCAAGACAAAAGGATTTGCACGCATTCGTGCTGCACTTATGGAAGAGAGCACTCCTGCCGAATCTGAGTTTCGTCGAGAGGCCGAAGTTGTTAAGCAAGTTCGTGATTGCGACATGGAGCTTGAGCCCAGGATCCCACAACCGGCACTGGAGTCAACTCAATCAACAACAGCGCCCTCTTCACCCAATTTGACACAGCAAGAAGGCCTGAACGACGTACCCGAGGACGATATCATGGGCGACATAACCATGGGTCTCTCTAGCAGTTTTAAGCAACATGCTATCAAGAACTCAAAAGGTAAGACGTTTTGGGACACCTTTTCTGAGTCAAGTAGCACTGGCGGCGCCAGAACCACACCGCCTCCTGCCGCTTTTCTTCCTCGAGGCTCATCCTCAGGTATCAGCGAAGACGTGGCGATGGACTCACCGTCAGTTGGTGGAGCTACTGTAAGTGCACCCTTGTCTGGTTGAAAGAAACAATGAACTAATGTCTTCGGCCCCGCAGAATGGCGGTACTCAACCACCAACTGCTGCAGAAATAACTCGAAGGATCAACAGTAAACGTCGCCGGGAGGATGATTTTGATCCTGTTAGCTTCAAACGTCGAGCTGTCAGCCCTGGGATGAGCGTTCATAATTCACCAGTCATGCAGAGTCCACTCCAACGAGACGGTATGTCGTGGGGTTCTCGTCCCGGTAGTAACGGTGGCGATAAGGCCGGCAGTAGTGCACCAAGCGAAGCCGGCAGCACACCAGGAAACCTATCTGGCAGTAGCTCTGCAGCTGGACGACTTAACAGCAAAGGTCGGGTTGGTTTCCAAGGAATGATTGATACTCACGATGGGATCATGCGTATGAGTATAGAATAGCCTGTTTCTTTCCGTTAGGAATATTGGAGTGCCTCGAAGGATTCGAGTCTTCGGACCATGGAACTAAAAGCATATGAAGGCGTTATGAGCTATGGCGTTATTTAGGAATGGATTGGTATGGGGTCTTCAAACATACAGTCTCTGGAAGCGGCTTTTCTTTCTTTTTCTAATACCCTCATCTTGAGCGAAAATATTACGTATCATCAATGTCTCTGATTATATAAATGCCGTCTCTGTAACAGGCGGCCCCTAACGCCTTTCTCAGATCACTCCTTGATTATCCCTCATAAGAAATCCCAACGCCGTCTATGCCAATTCGCTTGTACCAAATATGATGCGATTACTCCACGCCAACACCCTCCTCTGGAACAGTGAGCGTGCCAAGCTTGTCGTCAAGCCAACGAGCTAGCTCAGTGGCATGACGGCGAAGGGCAGTTACTGCAGCGGTAGAGCCTGCGTTGCTCTCCAGACTAGCTGTTGTTTGTCCACCAGTGCTCAGAATACTGTCCGCTCCATCTGGACTACCAACATGAGAGGACTCGCCAGCGGGAACATGGAGATCATGCACATTAGGCACGCCATGCTCTGTGGCATCTGGGTTGGCAGGTCCGACGCAGACAAAGAGAAGACCGCACTTCAACCTACGGATCACGACAGTCCCGCTCGTAAGTTGAACCGTGACAGTAGCAGGCTTGATGCCCCGCCCCTTGCCAGACTTATGTGACTCGAGCTGCTGACTTTGTGATAATCGATCTGTCTCGTCTTCCAGGTCATCCTCTTCAGGTGGCGAGCTTCCGATCGGATCGGGTGTGCGAGAGCCGGGCAGAGACGCAGCGAGGGCAGGTGCCGAGGTGGAGTGTATGGCGAGGAGGGATGCGGCAACGGTAGCATGTGTTCGAAGAGCGGCTACGGGATGAGGGCTTGCGTGCGCGAGAAGCTTGCCGTGAGGGCTTGTAAGAAGAAGCGTGGGAAGCTGGGGAGTTCGGTTCGCGTTGAGGAACGCCGTAAGGCGCTTTGTGAGGAGAAGAGGAGGCGTTGGGTGGGAGATGGACATGGTGATTGAACGATTGGCGATTGATAAGTTGATAGCCTCTGCGGACTTTCCCGAATACAGAAATTGACGTGATTCTTCGATAGAATAGGGAAATAGGGCTAGATTATTATACAGGAACGAGAAAAGACCCGCTCGTTGCTTGGAAGAAAAGAAGAGTCAAGCCTCGATGCGTGTTGAGGTGGAATGGGGAAACGGCTCAGGTCCAGGCCAGGTTCAACTTGTTCAAGCCTTGTTGATGGCGGGGGCCCGAAGTGGAGAGCTTGTGACTGGTTTTATCTCATTGGCTCTGTGAATTGACATGCAGTCGTGTAAGATCATTGGCTCTTTGATTGCTAGACCTTTAATTCATGGTCCATGATAAAGAACAGGATTATTGTGAGGCACCCAGGAAATTATCTGGGTCTACAAGGGTACTAGTGATAACAAAAAATATATATGGCGGAGAGAGCCTGCTACATTCATTTCTGCTCACTCACACTCTCATTGCGTAGCTCTCTGAAGCAGGTCATCCTCAACATCCACGTAGAGTCTCCCCTCCTCAGTCTCTTGCTTCCACTGTCCATATGCAATCTCCACCATCTGCGCAACCTCTACCATTCTAACCCAAGGTTCAATTCTCCGTGCAGGGTTGTATCCCAGCATCACCATGATCATGGCACGCAATGGTTTGGTGTAACGAGCTCGTGCAAGGTACGAATGGATGTTGATGGTGAACTCGGAGCAATTATGCCAAGTTGGATAATCGGGCCACCCTGAGACCTCTTCCTTACACTCCGTCTGGCTTATATGCTCACAGCCACCAAGAAAGCAGTCACATCCTTTTGCAATGGCCTCTTTCTCCAGACAGCCACCGTCTTCGCAGAAAGCGACATGTGAACAACCGCATTCCTCACAGTAGTAAGTTGGAGCCTGGCCAGTCATCATGGTGAAAACCGTCACACCAATGGACCACAACTCATCTCCGAGGGTATAGGGTCGATCTCCCTACAGCATGTGAATTAGTGGTAGTTCTTGATCAGCATTGGGTACCAACCTCGTTCGGAATCGCCGCTGGGGGGAAACGATAGTCAGATCGAGTATCCTCCAGTCGCCACATCCCCTCCTTTGTAGCTAATGCCATCCCTTTCGAATCTGAGCGAATAGTGTCAGGATTGAATTGATCATCCACAACGTGACATGTGACAGCTGCGTTGCTAAAATCGCCTAATTTGCATTGACCATAGGTCTCATTGACTCGAGGATGTTGAAGCCAGACATTCATAGGCTCGATACAACGATGCAGAATTGGGAACCAATCGGTGTTTACAGAAACCCATTCCCTGACCATGTGACGACCAAGTTGCTCGGGCCGGTAAACCAGTCGTTTCCCGTCATGGAGATAAGTCACTGCGCGAATCAAAGAACGCAGAACGTGCCAACAGAGAGACTCCGGTAGATAGAACTCAGGACTTGTGCAGGGATAATGGCGGAACAGAGCGCTGAGGTTACCAGCATCACCAAAGTCCCAGACGAGCATCTGGACATTATTTTCCGGGACAATGTCAGATGTTTGTGACTTGTTGAAAGGCCAATATTCTATGACACCAACGATAGAAATGAGGTTTTCGTGGTTTAGGATCTGACGGATAGTGTAGGCTTGATTGTGCGTCGACAGAAGTGTGTTGAGAGCCTCAGCTTCTCGATGTGCCTTCGTGACATCGACAGTACCATCAGGCTTCACTCCGAAAGGGCTGCTAGGACTGGCGAGATACTTCTCTCGCCGCGGGTCCCCTTTTCTCGTGACAATCCAGACGTTCTTCTTGACCTTCTCGACGAGCTCAAATCTTGGTTTCTCAACCTCTGTGGCGGGACTACCGAACATCTCGATATCAGGATTCGACGAGTATCCGGAAGTCATGATGATGGCAGAGACGGCGTGTTCACTCGAGGCAAGAGAAAGATGTAGTAGATGAGATGTTCAAGATATTTCGGGGAGTAAATATTCCTCTTATCATAACCTCTGCCGCCGTCCCTGGGACGGGAACAGATAACAAAGAACCCAACTCCGCCACATATTGGATGAAGCCAATGATTGCCTCATTTCTTTGTTCGAGTGAATGCGATGCTATTTGCGCTATTCAAACAAAGAGATGTCTGATTTTGTCAGTTACTGATGTGAATAGCGGGTAGTTAGCGCATAGTCTCATGTATAGGACCATTTGTTGCTCGCACGACCCTTTTAGAGTTGTTTCGAACAAAGAAAAGGTGTGAGTGAAAGTTTATAACGTCATGGGTGAATACTCAGCCCACAATGGCCAACTGCCGTCAATTGCGTTATTTCTCAATATTTGAGGCAGCAGCCAGCAGCCAGCAATCAGTAATTGTCATTGTGGCCGTGGTGGAAGCAACCGAGGCAAGTTGCAGTAGCTCGTTGATCGATGAAGCACCTCGTCTCGTCAACTCATGCGATGCCATTGAGTGATTGTGAGTTTATGGTGTTCCTCGGGAAATGAAGATTTACAAGCGGGTTTCCAAAATGCCGAAGACCCAAGATTGCGACCAAGCTAGCTCTGGACTTTGTGTGCAACAGTCTCGGTGCTTATGGCATGGATTGACGCGGGGGAGGCAACCCAACCACTATTAGCATGTTTCACCCATTCGAGTGACCCGAGAGAATTGGGGGATTTGTTGCGATGCAACCACGCTGAAACTCGATAATTCGGGAGCACCGATCCAAGTTTCATGTGATCATGTGCTGTTCTTGTTCTCTTCTGTTCTGGTTACCCGGCTTTGTTGTTATCCAGTATTATTACCGCTGAACACGGCGGCTAATCGCGATGATTCGCTATTAGTGTCTGGCGCCGTGGGATTGGTCGCGCCGTCTTCTTGGGCCGTCAAGATTCCAGTTGGCGGTTGGAGGATAAAGAAAACCAGCCACTGAAACAAGAGAAATGAGCGAACACCAGGGGCAATGCCCAGTCTTCTCCATCCAAGGCCCGACAGAGGCAATAGGTTCATAACCACTGAGTTCTTGTTGACAGTGGCCTTCTTCCGCGCCGCAGCCTCTCCACAGCCAATCATTGGTCTCGATGCACCCTCAAGATAATGCTCTCAACGTTTGGCGTTTGGTACCTGCAGGCAATGGCGCCACTAAAGACCAGGGTTCTCGTAGCGTTACACTTGCTGTAGATACTGATCTCCGCTCCTTCCTGTTTGAAGTCAAGTCAATGCTGGATAATAATGCGATTTAACTATCTTAGCCCCGAGGCACTTCCATCTCATTTGAAACATCCCTCCCATTTCCGCCGTGTCTGACTCTCTTTCATTCATCTTCCAGCCTTCTACTGCTATTGTACAGTAATTGTTCTTGCCATAGCTTTGACGGCCCTTTTCTTGGCTTCAGTACAATCTCTTTCGTGTCGGTTTCGTCAATCTTTCATTCCATTGTCTCAAATCTCAAACAATATATCGTCATTCAACCACCGCGAACAGCCATCCTTATATGGCTATTGTTCTCTATTGAACCTAACATCTACCGATTTCACTCATCCCTTAAAGATACCTTCTTGAATATTTCTCCTGAACAACAAAACCTATCTATCTAATCGAAAGTATATACGACATTATCAACTACAGCCATGTGTTCAACTTTACACTAAACCCTCACTCATCGCGCACCGGTTGCAGCACGAAATTATCACAATCGCTTATTTTCAGTTTATTTTTCGACGTTCTTGCTTCTGTTTCATTTGATAGCGGTGTATACGGTCTTCGCTGGCGAAGTAACCCGATATTCTGTCACTCGACAACCTTTATGCCCACCGACGACCTCTGTTTTCGAAATAGCTTCTTAAGACGCTCACAGTTGTCATCATGACTTGCTGCGGAAACCGAAAGAAGCAGGTTGTGGGAATTGCTGATCAGAAATGGGAATACATCAATCTTCGCGACTTTAAAAGCCGTGGATGCGGAACTGTATTCGCTTATATCTACCTGTGGCTTATGCTTCTCGTTTCAGTTGCCGTCTATGTTGTTGACAGTTTTACTGCCGTCAACCTACTCGTGTTCGATCGTTGGTCTTCAAAGATCGATCCTGCCATCTCTTTCGACGTCACGAAATGGATCTTCTCTATTTGCATTATTCTCTCATTCATCAACCTAGCTTACGAGGGTTTCCGCGCCTTTCGGGTTATTAGACGAGGCAATGTTGCGGAATCCTATCTTGACAGCTTAGCTGTTCGATGGGAATCAATTCGACTTGGTTCACAAGGTTGGAAAAGATTCCTAGTCTTTGCTGAACTCACAAAAAGTAAAGAAGGCGCGCAATACATTGCCCTTTTCACATATTTCAACTTTCAAGGTAAGCTTACACGTCAACTTATCAATCACTCTTTACTTATTCCTATAGCCTGGATCCGAGTCATCATCTGCTCAGGTCCTCGTCAGGTCCTCAATGCTTTCACACTCAAATCAGTGTATGAGGCACAATTGACGCCTACAGCAGACAATGTGGGCGACTCCATTACTGGATTCTTCGAGAAGATCAAGATCCTTGCCGAAGAAGATTATCAACAGGCACTCATTCTGTCCGGAATGTGTTTCACTCTGGTTATCTGGGTGTTTTCTGCACTTTTCCTTCTCGCTGCCGTTCTGTTTTGGGTATTCTTTTTATACCATTGGATTCCTGCAGCCGACGGTGGTCTTTCTGGATACTGCGAGCGTAAGGTCACCAAGGCATTGATGAAGATTGTCACAAAGACGGTCAACAAAGCTCTAGCTAGGGAGGAGGCCAGCCGCTTCAAGGCTGAAATCAAGGCGGCCAAGAAGAATGGAGAGAAGCCTCACCTTGACCGAGCTGCCACCCTACCAACTTTGCCAAACGTTGGCCCAGTCACCAAGATGGATCACCCACCAATGCTCAATCGTAACGACACCATGATGACACTGCCACCTTACACTTCACGCCCCGGTACACCAGGTGGCATGGAGAACGCGCCCCCAGCTTCAGAACGAACTTTGCCATCGAGACAGGGCACTACGGCATCTATCGCGAGCTACGCATCCCGAGCCACTTCTAGATCTGGAGGTGGATATGGACGGATTGCATCCCCCGTGCCTGATGTGCCTCCCATTAACTACCAGGGACAGACTCAACCCCGATCTACCACTGACACGCGTGATAACTTTGGGCCTTATCCTTCAAATCAAATGGCAATGGATCCAATGACAACTCTTCCTGGGCGATTCACAGAGAGTCCTGGTCCAATGAACTCTGACATGGCGCCTTTCTTCCCTCCCCCGACTCGCGCTCCCAGCGCTCGCCCTATGGATACCTTTTCGCAGCCCATGGGAACATTTCCTTCGGCCCAGTCACCCCAGTACCAAGCTTACAATCCTGGAGGTCGCATGAGCACTGCATCATCTGTGAACTCTCATCAGGGCGGAGCCGCAATGCAACGGCCCTTCAATCCTCCAGTACGAAGTGCTACAGGGCCAACGCCTTTTCGGGGACCTCCACAAAGGAACTTGACGAACCCAATGCCGCCTCGCGCAGCATCTGCAAGACCCGAAAGGGCTCCTCCCTATAACTATGACGTTGAATTTCAAAGACCAGGTGGTTGGTAAATGATTATATCAAATATGTTGGATTATTAATGAATCACGAATCAATAATATCATGTCCATGTGGACTTTTTACCAAGAAGCCTGAATAGAAGTGATAGATGACCATATCTGACATGTTGGAGGGAGTGGCGTTGCCATGCTGACTTGGGCGTTCTGATTACTTATTATTCGTGCTAATGTCGTGAGCAACCCTGCAGTGTGGTCAACTACGCCCTTAAAAGAGAAAAGTCTACGGCTGACGATTTGTCGATAGCAGGAACTCAATCTTGGTTGCTGACATATACTGATGACATAGAATTGACTAAGTCAGAGGTTTTATAGGGCGGCATGACCAAGCTATTTCTTCTGAACATTCTCTTTCACAGTCTTGCACTGAGCTTACAATACGCATTTCAAAGTCATTTACTACAATTATACGGATCCTTTGTCAATAACAACATGCCCTCAGCGACATCAGAATGGCACGAGGGCGAACTAGCCGTGCAAAAGCAACTCAAAGTCCCTAAAAGAGGAAACCCAACGTTTCCAGGTTTGGCACCCCAGTATGGCATGCGAGTGATGCAGTCGCCCTTGGTAGCCCTCGGAACACTGGATAGCGAGGGTCGCCCATGGACTACAGTATGGGGCGGAGACCGGGGCTTTACAAGGCCAGTAGCTGAAGGCGTACTCGCGTTCAACAGCTCAGTTGATACTCGCCATGATCCTGTTTTTAGAGCTCTATGGGACGGGATTGACGACGAGGGGGTGAAAGAAGGCGCTATTAACAGGCCGAATGGAGGCGAAGGAAAGGGAATGGCAGGATTATCCATCGACCTGGAGACCAGAGATCGCGTGAAGCTGGTAGGAAAAATGATTGCCGGTGCCACAGTAGAGGAAGGCAAAGCAGTACAGATGGCCATGGCTGTAACCGAGAGTCTGGGCAACTGTCCGAAATATCTCAACAAAAAGGATATTGTGCCTAATGAGATGGCACCAGAGCTTGTCTCGGACAAGCTTCCCTTGTCAAAGGAGGCCCTAGATCTGGTTGCAGCGGCAGACATGTTCTTCTTGTCGAGCACAAATGGGGACACAATGGACACAAATCATCGTGGAGGAAGTCCTGGTTTCATGAGGATTATCAAGAATGGAGAGGACGGGCTGGACCTGATATATCCAGAGTGTGAGTTTTACATCCCCTTGTTCATGAACAAAGCTAATGAAATATCAGTCTCGGGTAATAGACTATATCAGACACTCGGCAACTTCAGAGTGAATCCACTGGTTGGCATCGCTATTCCAGATTATAACACAGCCGACGTTCTTTATGCCACAGGCAGCACATCAATACTTGTTGGTGATGAGGCTTCTTCTTATCTTGCAAGAACAAAACTTGCGGTCAAGATCTCAATTACTGCTGCAAGGTTCGTCAAGTCGGGACTGCCTTTCCGAGGTGCACTGGGCGAATACTCGCCTTATAACCCTCCTGTCCGTCACTTGCTCTCAGAACACGATGCGCATATTGCCGAGGCCTCATCAAATGGTATCACGGCAAGCTTGACTAAGCGTGAAGTTCTTACGCCGTCCATTGACCGATACACTTTTGAGCTATCCTCGACACAGCCTATCAATGCATGGCATGCAGGCCAGTATATCACCTTGGACTTTGAGCAGGAAGTGTCGAATGGCTACAGCCATATGGCCGATCACGATCCTCAAAGTATCAACGATGACTATGTCCGAACGTTTACTGTGTCAAGCCCACCAGAGAACAATAAAGAGGTACAAATCACAACGAGGAAACATGGTCCAGTCACGAACTTCCTGAGAAAGCACAACCCTCGTGTGCCTTTGGAGATACCAGTGATTGGCTTTGGCGGCGAAGAGGGGTTCCGTGTCCCTTTGGAACCAAATGGCCCTCAATCTGTCTTTATCGCCGCTGGTGTAGGAATTACGCCTGTCCTCGCACAAGCACCAGCTGTACTTCAACAGAAAGCTCCATTTGCGCTGTTCTGGACTCTACGCTACGAGGACTTACCACTCGCGAGTGACACGTTCTCAAGAATTCCAGGGCTATCGAATGTGACTACACTCTTCGTCACTGGTCAGCCGGACAAGGAGGACTTGTTGGAGGACGCCGAGCGGGCTGGGACACGGGTAGTAAAGCGACGAATAGGCGCTGATGATGTCGAGAGGTTCAAGGACCAAAACGCCCGTTTCTTTCTGTGCACAGCGCCAGCTCTGCTGGCTGCTCTGGAAGGCTGGTTGCTGGGAGAGAAGGTTGTCTGGGAGGACTTTGGATATTAAGGACTGTAGCATACAAATTGAAGTACTTTCCTGGTTCTGGCTCATGTGTTTCCTTGGGCACATGTCTCACACCTCGGCCCGCCGGAGGTTCATGTTAGCTTACAGCGGTGCAAAGGACAGTTGAAGAAGTACCGTAGGGTCGAACCCCATGTTCCCTGAAGCTTGCCTCTACAGTAGTTGTGGGGAGCGTTCCACTGCCGAGTTAGTCAAGTCTGGGGTTGAGGAGAAGAGCTGAGCTTCTTGAATTTGATTTGATATCCATCAGCCTCTCGTTGAGAGCATAGACCTAGCAAAGCAGATCAACGCCGCGTATGCCACATCATCAAATGAAAACAAAACCGGGCTGTCCTATGAGAATCTCCTGAATCGAGAATGAATTGGTAAATGCTACCTGCGTAGTCATTTAATCTAATGAACTCGTTTCCCCGCAAACATGTTCGGGAGTTGCATTTTGACCCACATCCCGCTCGAGGTTGCGGAACCGCACTTTGTCTATGGCGGAGAGACTTATAAATCTAATATTATTAAGCTCAAGTGGAAGATTTGACTTTTCCTTGATTTGGTTAACAGTGGATGGAGGTCCCGGGGTCCGAAAAGTCGCGAGAGATATAACTTGCTGATTTCGTCCACTGGGGTTAAAGGTAGGCCAAATACCTAACATCATGAGAAAATGCTCCTAATCGTACAACTTCAGAGCCTCCAATAGATGTGTAAACGGAAGTTGTAATAGGTTATCACGGTGTATTTCATCTTTTCTCGCATACTGTAACCAGGAGGGTTCTCATAGCTCTTGGAAAAGCCGCCACGAACCAAGAGACTCTGAAAGTGAAAACTTCTACTGTGAATTGCCCCAATTATTGACTCCTAGTGGATGTCCTCTTTTGGAGGTCCCGAAGTCGCTCAAAGCGGTTCTTATTATCGACATATCCTCCCAGAAACGACAGGCTTCAAGCCACTGCCCTACCTCTCAACCATGTCCAGATGAATGTTCTTTTCCAAAGAACAGCAAGATACCTCTATTTCCTCGGATAAAATATTAACAATGATGACACCGAGTTTCCGAGGATTTGCAAGCTGGTCCGCTGTCGGCGCAGGAAATGCGATTCCGGACCCCCATCACTCACTCACCTAAAACGGACAGGCTAAAATGAATCCATCGCAGCACTATCGTGGCAGAAACAGCTTCAAGCCGGGGGCACAGTGGACCTCTTCAACTCCCTTCAAAGTATCAATTGGTCCGCTAAGTAGCTCAAAGACATGCGTGTTTTCTCGGCGTCTGACTAGCAACGAGGCGAGCTGTCGTCTGAAACCGTCTGGCTAAAAGAGAAAATACTTGGTGCTAGTACGAATTCTTGGCGTGGAATATTATTGTCTGTGACTTTCGATAGCTCTTTCAGCTGCGGGTTTAAGGGAAAGATCGAGTGTAAGTTAGAACTTGGCTGAAGGCACAGGAAGTCTTGATTTTACTGCTTCTATCATTTCTTGTGAATGAGACTGGTGGTTCGATGTCAATCAAATAGAGAAGAACTGGTTAATGTCGTAGGAGTTTCTCCTACTTCTCCGCCAAAGAGCACAATATGTACGTAAATTATCCATATTCTTAGGAGACCATGATCTGATTTCCTCTTCAAAGTCACAGCATGCAAATTGGCTGTGCTAAATTCGAGAAGCGGTGCATTTTTGAATCACGAGTCAACAGTACAACGCCGTTGAGAATGGTGGAGAAAGCTCGTTTGGAGCTCCAAGCACATCCATGTTTATATGCCCCAGGGATGAGCGTGGAGTCAACTGCTGTAATAGAGCTTTGACTATATAATAAGTTGCTGTTTGAGAGATTTAATGGATAATCCTCAATGTTGATCGGGGCGGTTTAAGACACCGCCGGCTCAACTTACTAAAGATCACACAGTTATGCCAATCATTTATGTAATTGTCAATCGAGAAACCTTCAACGAAGGAGTTTTGACAATCAAAGATAGCTAGAGTAACCCCGCATTTCCTGACAGGGATTGAAGAAAGTGATTGTCGTCGGTATGCAATCTGATTGATTCATGGTGCTTACAAAGACATCTTTGTGGCAGAGCAATGAAGTCAGACTGGAAGGCAGGCCAATATCAGAGAATGGCAAATTCCGTCAGCTGTAACCGGAGCAGATCATCATAGCCAGCCGTGATATCTTGCTTTGAGTTTGGTCTGCGTGTTGAAGATTTACGGACACTATGATTTGTAGCTGTACAGCTGATAACCATGTTGACTTACAAATTGAAAGCTATCGGCATGCAGCACAGCTCCAGAGACCAATTCGATGAGCTTCGGTTTTAAGAGAGACCAAGGCCGACAATGTAACTTTACAGGGAACCTATTGGTGCTACCGTAGAGCTTAGGTTCATGCTGCTACTGATGTCCCTCTGTCCCTGTATCACGTTCCCTCGAGCCGGCTTGGTGGAGTGGCTCAGATCGCCGTCGTCATACCCCGCCACTAAGAGTTAGAACGTGAATGATTTAGTGAGTAACCAAGAGTTCCTTTGAAGCGAGCATGGCCAAGCATGGGTGAAGATTAGAGAGAGAGAAAACCTCAAAGAATTCGATGGTAAGGGAATCGTGGCACAATTGGAGGTTCCCAGTGTTGTAGATGATGGGAATTGGGAACTAGCCAATGGGGGAAACTAACCATTCCAGGCGTCACCAGGTGTAAAATCTTCAACAGCCAAAGCAAAACAAATGGAACACAACAAAAACAGTGGCTTTGTTGCCCTCCGCTGAGGTCGATGGCGTGCGAATGGTGCGTCAAAGGCCTGGACTTTCGTATTTTGTGGGTGACTCTGTACCTCCCATGGATTCAGTTGAGTTAATGTCCAAGATTGGTGACTGGGGTGTTCGAATGGCTCCGGATTCTTTAGCAGGCCTGAATCTGACCTACCAGAATGCTCAGCGCAGGAGTCTATCCCTCTGTAGTCCCACATTTTCCCTTGCTAAGGCAATGGATCTCGGCGCACGCGCAGCCCAGCACTTGCCCACCATCTTTTGCCTATGCCTGCCCTGCCTGGAGATTTGAATCCAATTCTCGCAGAAGGGCCGTAAGGAAAACCTTCTTTCTTCTACTTCTACTTTAACTTCCCTCTTCCATCTTCTTCTCTATTCCCGCCCAGACGAACACACACACTCATTCACTTACACGACTCCTCTCTATATGCCAACAGCCTCAACCCAATAAGCGATAATACCTGCGAAACTCTTACTGTATCATCATAATACGTGCAATACTTGCTGATTTCGGAACCCCCGCCATCGCCGCCCACCTATCCATTTCGCCAGACTTGCGCAGTATTCAGTCAGCAACAATCGCAAAGTTGCCACATCTCTATTTCGACCATCTCCTGATAGCCCCGACGACTTCAATCACAGCAAGTGGTCAGATCTGCCCACTTTCAACGAATCGGTCGAAATTCGGTCTCTGCGCCGATACTGCCGTGCCCCTCGCTTCCGTTCGCCGTCAACTACCGGCACCGGCCGCTGTTGCTCATCGGATCGCGAAGCCCCTCGTTCCGCTCAACCTGCCACTCTCATCTCAGAAACCGATATCAACTACACAACAATAGTCGAAATGGCTTGCGACTACCAATACGTTAAGGAGCACACGAGGGAGGATTACGTCTTTCCCTCGCACCGCTTCCAACGATCATGTCCTCCAGACAAAACTCCGCTATGTCTCGTTGCTTGCGGCTCTTTCAGCCCAATCACGTATCTCCAGTAAGCTTACCCTAATGATTATGGCCCTTTTGGCAGATCATCCGATCAAGGTCGATGCTCTCGATAAATGGGCAATGATGAAATTTGTCAATATTTGGACAAGCATTCGCTAACTTTTGAGCAGCCTTCGGATGTTCCCCATGGCTCGGGACCATGCTCACAATGAGAGTAGGTTGCACGCTCATTGCTTCTGAAGCATCGCTGACATTATCAGATTTCGAAGTTGTTGCAGGTTTTTTGAGTCCTGGTAAGTGAAAATCATACCATATGAAACATACCTGAACTAACCAGATATCAGTCAGCGATGCCTACAAAAAGAAGGGCCTAGCTCCTGCTCATCATCGGATTGAGATGTGTAGGCTTGCGACCGAAAACAGCTCTAAGTGGCTAATGGTTGACCCCTGGGAAGCTGAGAGCCCAACTTACATCCCAACCGCCAAAGTGCTCGATCACTTTGACTATGAGATCAACGAGGTTATGGGCGGTGTTGAATGCACTGACGGAACTCGAAAGCGCTGCCGCATCGTGCTTCTTGCTGGCCTCGATCTCATCCAGACCATGTCGACTCCCGGTGTGTGGGACGAGCGTGACCTTGACCACATCCTGGGCAACTATGGCGTATTTGCTTTGGAGCGTACAGGAACTGAAATTGATTCAACCCTGGCAAACCTGAAGCAATGGGAGAAGAATATTCACATAATTCGTCAGGTAGGGTGTTCGAATCATTGTGTCAGTATTGTGATACTAACGATAGTACAGGTCGTTACCAACGACATCAGTAGCACCAAGATTCGCCTATTGCTCAAACGCAACATGTCGATTGACTACTTGATCCCTGATCTTGTAGTGAGCTACATTTTCGAGAATAATCTTTATCGCGATCTCGATATGCCTGACTCGAAGGGCAAGGAGAACGCCATCACGAATGGGCCCGATGCCGGCACCAGCACTGGTTGATTGTCTCCGTCCTTACGGTAAACGACAGAACCAGTACCCACCCAGACATCGATCCCGATACAGCTGCCGAGCTTTGAGCACGGTAATCGAATCATTGAGAGCTCACTACATAAAGACCAGAGCCCAGGCTGTGAGCGAGAACAGCTTCTGATCTGATGTTCGAGTCGTTGCGATTTTCAGGGTCAGAGGATCAATGTTAGTCATCGCAATGGGCCACAGTGTTGAGTTGCCCTAAATGCATCGAGTGTGGAATTCAGAAGGCGTGGTGATGAGGAGGTGGACTTTTCACTTTCCTTAATGACAGGACGTCGCTCTTGACGCAACCTGCTTTGTATCAGCGGTTGGATAGAGCGCACTTTTGAGCGGAGATATTTCCATCAATTGAGGCATACAAAGACGGGGCATCCCGCTATCTTGGGACCAATCTGTTACTATCCGTGCCTAGCAACTCGCCGGGTTCGTCGGAGGTCTCCGACTATTGATATGCACGTGTCCTAGAGATTGAGGACGAATTGTAGTTCTTTAGTTGGAGTTACCTCGGCCCGCTTCGATAGTCTTTGTTGCCTTGGTTTAAAAAGAGCCTTAAGTTTAAGCTTGTCGGCAAGCCATGATTTTATAGAGAACCAGTCGGGTAGCCGACGTATGGAGTTTTAGCTGGATATATATACCCATTCACATCATTGAGACGAATGATACAATTTATTGTTTTTCAACAGCTGTGGCCTGAAACCTGAGTGATTTCGATTGGACGAATAATAAATCAACTGCCGCAATTTTATGAACCGCAAAGTCTTCCGTCCTTTAACGGACGGAAGATGGCTTTCTGAGACAATATCTCTGGCTCCTTCTTTCTCTGGCAAGATTGCACGAGGACAAAGTCAACCAATGAGTGTTTCCAATCTGTTGATGATTTGCAGGGGCCAAGACGAAAGAGCAACAAGGCCTCCAAAGCTACAAAAGGGACCTGCAAAAAAGGGCAAAGCGTGAACCCCCCCCCGCCGTCGCACAATCGACGCTGACTGGCCACCTCCGATTTGGCGCATAGATAAACGTGCCAGATCGATAGGGCATTTGGAGGCTTGGCGGCGATACTGGACGGTTATGGCCATGGCAAATTATAGGGATAGACTTTTGCCAAGGGGAGAGAACTCAGCGCTGAATCGATTTCGGTGACCTTTTGGGTCTTTTGCGCCGGGACCAAATTGGAGTAGATCCAGGATAGGTAGGTAACCCAAAGTCTTGGGAGCTATCGTGAATACAAATAGCTGAGCGCGGCCCTGTCGATCATTTTTTTTTTTTGAGAGCAGGGCAGTTCAAGTGTTTCTCGACTCATCTTCATCATGAAGCTTCAATTCCTCGTCTCTTCCCTCATTAGCCCTCTGGCTGCGGCGTTGACCATTGCTGAGATCAATGGCAACAGCTATCTCTCTTCCTACGCTGGCAAGAATGTCACTGGTGTAGAGGGCCTCGTCACGGCTGTTGGCAGCTCTGGCTTCTATCTGCGATCAACTAAGCCTGATCGTAACTCAGCTACTTCCGAGGGCCTTTACATCTTTGGCAAGTCCGCTGTGAGCAGCGTCTCCGTGGGAGATGTCGTCACACTCGATGGTCTCGTTGAGGAGTACAGGTGAGTTCTGCCAACTCAAGCATGAAGCATTGCTAACATAGTTAGGTCCAACAAAGACTATGTCTATCTCACTGAGATCTCTTCTCCCAAGAACATTGTTGTCAAGTCCTCTGACAACAAATTCAAGCCCAAGGTTATTGGCAAGGATACCGGTAACCCTCCTGGAAAGCAGTTCTCCAAGCTGGATGACGGCAATGTTTTTGCTGTTCCTAACAACGAGTCTCTCATCTCGGTGTCCAACCCCAAGCTGCAGCCTAACACATACGGTCTTGACTTTTGGGAGAGCCTTGTTGGCGAGCTTGTCACTGTCCCTAAGGCGTATGCTCTCAGCCGACCCAACAACTTTGGCGACTTCTGGGTCAGGGGCAATTGGAAGGTTTCTGGTCTGAACAAGCACGGTGGTCTTACCATGGTCGGCAACGGTATGTAAAACCTCAATCTGAAGTGCTTCCTTGGCTAACAATCTAGATGCTAACCCTGAGGCCATCATCATCGGCTCACCTCTCGATGGCACCAAGAACCCTAGTGACACTAAGCTCGGCGACTACGTTGGCGATATCACTGGCGTGGTCTCATACGCCTTTGGCTTCTATCGCATTCTTCCCCTGACTGCCGCTAAGGTCAGCAAGCCTTCCAACGCTGAGCACCCTGCCGTCAGTTTCACTAGCAAGGGATCTTGCAAGGGCATCACAGTTGCAGACTACAACACCGAGAACCTCAACCCTGCTTCTGCTCACTTGCCTCTTGTCATCAAGCAGATCGTTGAGAAGCTGCGAACTCCTGACCTGCTTTTCCTCCAGGAAGTTCAGGACAACAGCGGCGCTACCAATGATGGTGTCGTTTCCGCTAACCAGACTCTCGCTGCTCTGGCCGATGGTATCGAGGAGTCCAGTGGTGTTGTTTACGAGTGGGCCGAGGTCGAGCCTGATAATAACGAGGACGGTGGCCAGCCCGGTGGTAACATTCGCCAAGCCTATCTCTACCGTCCTGATAGAGTTGAGCTCGTCAAACCCAATCAAGGTGGCCCTAACGACGTTAACGCCGTTGTCGATGGTCCCTCGCTCAAGTACAACCCTGGACGCATTGACCCTGCCAACCCTGCCTGGGATGACAGCCGCAAGCCTCTCGTGGCCGAGTGGAAGCCTGTCAAGGGCACAAAGAAGTCTTTCTTTACTGTCAACGTCCACTTTGGTAGCAAGGGTGGCTCGACTTCCCTGCATGGTGATGCTCGCACTCCCGTGAACAAGGGTGTTGAGAAACGCACCAAGCAATCCGAAATTACTGCTGTAAGTATGAATCCCATTATGCATAAAACCCAGCTGACAACTTGTAGAACTTTATTGCAGAGATCCTCAAGAAGGACAAAAAGGCTCACGTTATTGCCGCTGGTGACTTTAACGAATTTGCTGCCGTTGCACCCCTTCAGACTTTCGTCAAGACATCCGGTCTTGTTGATGTTGATGAGGCTGCCAAGATCCCTGAGACAGAGCGATACACATATCTCTTTGACAGCAACTGCCAGGCTCTGGATCATATGTATATCAGCAAGGAGTTGCGCAGGAGCATCAAGTATGAGCATCTGCATATCAACACTTGGCAGAACACGGCTGGTGAGGTCAGCGATCACGACCCTAGCGTTGCTATGTTTGATCTGTGTTAGATGAAATGATAAAGCATATGATTATATAAATAGGCAGTTAGATCCGCTTGCATCATCCCTAAATATAGATTTTACCAAATGGCTGTATCATTCCTCGCTACTGTCTTCGTCATCGTTAGGTTCTTCTTCTCCTTGATCCTCATCTTCGTCACTATCATCATCTTGGCCAGGATCCGGCATAACAATGCTATTCAAAAATGAAACCTAAACTTGTCAGCATGTTCGGCAATGAAGTTAAACACATAACTTACATATCCAACCATAGGACGTATAATCTCGCTGATCCTTTCTTGCGCATCATCCTGGTAGAAGATATTGTCGTCTATCTGTGTTCCAACAGTAAAGTTCCTCAACTTCAGCAGCGCAATATCACGATGTTCTGCCGTGAAGCCTTTTGGCTTAGTTTTGAGCGCATTCTCTTTGTTCTTTTCCGCAAAAGCAAGTAGCGCCGCGTTAGGATCGGATTTGTTGGCAGCTTTTGGTAAGAATGTGCGCTTGAAGGCCTCGTCGTTGAGTGCACGGCGCCATCGATTTGGTCGTTCGTCAATGCTTGCGCGGAGTTTCTGCATTTGGTCGCCACTGGGACACCATAACCCACCACCGATGAAAGACCTTTTAGGCTCGCAGTGGATATAGTAACAGGCGTAAGGGCCTTTGCGGCCAGTTCGAGACCACGCAGCGGAGAAGTGAGGCTATAACTTTAGCTTTCCACACGTATTTTGGGTCAATTGGGCTCGTACCTTGTATGGTGTAGGATCTTTACTGAAGCGAATGTCTCTATGGATTCGAAAAATGACGTCTTTGATGGGAAGCTCAGGGATCGTTTCATCGGCTGCTATAACGGTTTCGGATGCGCACTCAACAAAGGAGTTCCAATCCTTCAAAGCGCGACGATATTCTCCGTCATGCGCTGTACATGTCAGTAATGATTTAGCAGCAAGTGAAGGATGTCTTCTTACACTTCAGCCAAGGTCTCTGGTTATGGGCTTTGAGGTCTCGCAAGAACAACATGGTGTTCTTGTGTAATTTGAAATCTTCATATTCTACACCATCTGTGTCTCTCAACTTCTCCAATGGAATTATAGTAACTTTGGGGGGCGCATCCTCGTCATCTTCGTCATCATCATCCTCTTCTTCTTCTGGCTCCTGCGCTAGCTCATCTTCGTATGGTTCCTCGGATTCTTCTTTTTTAGGCTGCTTCTTTGGAGGTCTTCCACGTTTCTTTGGTGGTGGCGAATCACTCTCTTCTGTATCCTCACTGCCTTCAAAGTATTGACTTTTAGTGGTGGAGACTCTCCTCGAGCTTCGCCGACTGCTGGTGATCTCCTCTGCGGGACGTTTTCGAGGTGGCATATTGCAAATGCTGTGACTTTGGCAATGAAAGAGTTGAATGACAGACAGTGCCACTAGTGGTGTCAATAGATATTCTTGAACAAAGAAAGGAAGGTCATGTCGTCATTCCCATTGTCGCGCCTGCCGACGCGTTTCGAGACGCGGATTCACGTGAGTCGATGGAAGGGTCACGTGTCAGTAGCAAGATGCGCCTGTCTATGTACTCGTTCTTGTTCCCTCATGTCAACGACCAAGGAACCACGGTTGAAATGTCTCTGCCAATATAAGTCATTTGAAACTTCAAAAAACAAGCAATTTTTCAATTTAGACACTATATCGTCTTCGTTTTCAACCTAATGAATGACCTCTGCTATTACATCTCATAAGGCATATCTCATCGAGTTTTCTTGAACCAAATGACGAGCCATCTCAACGACAGGTTTGGCTTCTCTTATATCCAGGCTCTGCTTCCTGTCACCAGTGTCTCCATATCACTCAATCTGTTCCTGGTCCCCTGACCGCCCCAAGTCGCTCCTTGCATGCAAACAGTTTCTCCAGAAAGCTGATATCTCCAAGTTTCTCGATAAGCCACATGTCGGTATCCTTCTGGTTGTCCTGTTCCTCTGGTTTGGCAGTTATTTCGATCAGGATCGCACATATACGGGCTGCGGCCTTGAGGCGCTCCCAGCACTGGCTCTCCATGGCAGCCTCTTCCTCTGGTAGGTAAATGATCTTGCCGACCTTGAAGAGCCTCCTAGACCATAGGCAATCAAACAACCCCTTCTTCGTTTCATCTGTAAGCTTTTCCTCGTACTTCTTCCAGGCCTCGACGGGGATAAGAGACCTCTCTCGCTCCGTCTGGGCAATTGCTATGCTTAGGCGCTTCAGTGCCTTTTCATGTTGTTCTGGTGTTGGCTCCTGGTGCATTTGACCCAGCATCTCGAGAAGCTTTGGTTTGAAGTCTTTCCACTGGTGTTCCTCGATGCCCTCTACAGCTGCGACAACTTCGAGAATATCCGGCCTGCAATACGCAGGTAAAGTCTCGGTGTCAGCATCATTCATGTGCGTATCTTCTCGATCTTGTGAGCGCCTCTCGGCGCCAGAGTCATGGTGTTTTTGCCCCTCAGCTGTGCTCTGTTCCTCGTTCATCTCATCTCCTTTGTCTTGAGACGAGGTGGCGCCTGAATCAATATCCATAGGGCCCAGCCCACTGGCGCCGTCATCGTTGACCGTATCCTCAGGACTGGCAAGCTCAGTGGGAGTATTGTCTTTAGACCGATGTGCAGTGCTGAAAACTGCAGGTTCGGAGACATCGCTTTTATTCTTGCTCGTGTTTAGCTTGATCCGTTTTCTTGGGCTGTCATCAGTTGTTGACGGGGTCTTGTTCGCAGCCTCTGCCTCGAGGCGTTTCTGGGCGTTGTTCATAGGACTTTCCGGCGGAGTGACATTGGATCTCTTTCTATTGAACTTCTTCTTTTTGCGACTTCGGCTCTTCTGTTCACTGAAGACGGTGACGATGATCCCAATAAACTCCTCGGCAGTGGTTGCAGCATCCAGCTGAGGACGCTTCTCGGTAATATTGTAGTTCGACGGGAAGAAGGCAATGTGCGTCTCGGGTTCAGTTCCGTCAGTGAACTTGAGATTATGTTTTGCTCGGGCTTTGGCAGCAGACAAACCGCCGCCGTTAGCAGTAGTCATGCAGTCGATGAGGCTACCACGTAGGTGGATGAACTCGGTTTCCGCATCACGGCCATTCGTGCCAGCCTCAGAGAAAAGTTCTTCTAGCGAATTCATGAAGTCGTTACTTGGGATCGCCATGACCAGGAGTTTATATGGTAAGTTATCGAAATGATTCTTAGGGGATCCCTTCGAAGCCGTGTATGGATGGTGTTTGAAAGAATGGTTCAATACAAAAGAAGGTTACAGTTGCGCTGTAGAAAAACAAATGCATCAGGAATACGTTATCGAGAAAAGGCAATAATAGAGAAACACTGTCAATGCAATTATGCGCCGTTTTGTTATTATTAACGTGCCTGGCACTGCCTTGTTCGTCCTGCCAGTGACACCTTGGACCTTCACAAGCACAGCAGCACGTAACAGAAACTGATATCTGCAAAGATATAATTGGTGAATTAGATAAATAAAACTGTAAGACTTGGTGCGCGAATCCTCTATAAACACAATGTGCTCTGGCGATGTTGGGTCTTCTCATGTTAAATACACCATGATCACTGCAGGGATAATTCAGATTCTTCACGAAAAGGCTTGGCCAATATGTGATTCACTAGGTACCTAGGCAGATCAATATGAGCACTAGTTACTTGACTTGACCAAGAATTTTGGATATGATACTCAGTGCTAGGGTCGAAGGCTACCTCAATTCTTCAACAAAGCGCTCTATAAGCCAGGAAACCTGTAAACAACAAAGGGAAGAGGTCATGGCAAAGGCCAAGCCAAACATCATACTACTTGCAGGCTAGATGGAAAGTGAAGAGACCTTTCAAGGGCCATGTAGCTTTACATCGTGTCGCCCTTTGACCCACCAAGTTTTGTATTGATAGACATCAATCCTGTCATTCACTTCTGGGGTTCGTTCAACATGGATGGACTAGGCGCACACGGTTGTTACTCAACACAGATAGAACATGAGGTTGGCTGAAAATCATGATATTGCGCTGTCTACTTTACATCCTGCGCATCCCAGCTCCAACCAAACACCGAAACAAGGAGTTCATTTATGTTCTTTTCCCAAATGTCAGTCTATGCATTTAAAGCTCATCATGGATGTTGTCATCCTGCTCGGCACCAGCGCCACCGGCGCCCTGGTACATCTTGGAGGTGATAGGGTAAGCGACGTTGGAAAGCTTCTCCTTCTGCTCCTCGAAGTCCTCAGCGGTAGCGTCAGCACCGTGCTCATCGAGCCACTCGTTGGTCTCCTTGACGGCCTCGAGGATCTGTGAAAGTTAGTATATGCATTTCTAGTGTGTCCAGTGGAAGAACTTACAGTCTCCTTGTCCTCCTCCTCAATCTTGCCGCCGAGACCCTCCTCGTCGTTGACCTGGTTCTTGAGGGAGAAAGCGTAGTTCTCAAGGCCGTTTCGGGCCTCAATGCGCTCACGGGTGGCCTTGTCCTCCTCGGCGTACTTCTCAGCCTCGGCGACCATACGCTCGATCTCCTCAGGGGTAAGACGGCCCTTGTCGTTGGTGATGGTGATGGACTCCTGCTTGCCGGTGCCCTTGTCATGGGCAGAGACCTTAAGGATACCGTTGGCGTCGAGCTCGAAAGAGACCTCGATCTGAGGGACGCCGCGAGGAGCGGGAGGAATACCGGTAAGCTCGAACTTGCCGAGGATGTTGTTATCCTTAGTAAGAGATCGCTCACCCTCAAAGACCTGGATCAGGACCACGGGCTGGTTATCAGCAGCGGTAGAGAAGATCTGACTCTTGCGGGTAGGGATAGCGGTGTTACGGGGAATCAGCTTGGTCATGACTCCACCGGTGGTCTCGATACCAAGGGTCAAGGGGTTGACATCCATGAGGACGACACCAGAAGTACCCTCCTCACCGGAAAGGACTCCGGCCTGGACCGCAGCACCGAATGCAACAGCCTCATCGGGGTTGATGCCCTTGGAAGCCTTCTTATTGAAGAAGTCCTCAATGAGCTGCTGAACCTTGGGGATACGGGTAGAACCACCGACGAGAACGATGTCGTCAACGTCGGACTTCTTGAGCTTGGCGTCCTTGAGAACCTGTTCAACAGGCTTCATGGTCTTCTTGAAGAGGTCAATGTTGAGCTCCTCGAACTTGGCCTGGGTAAGGGTCTCGGAGAAGTCCTTGCCGTTGTGGAAAGCCTCGATCTCAATGCGGGTGCTCTTCTGAGAAGACAGAGTACGCTTGGCCTTCTCGGCCTCACGCTTGAGCTTACCCATGGCCTTGAGGTCCTTGGTAATGTCGACGTTGTTCTTCTGGTTGTACTGCTTGGCGAAGTAGTTGATGACTCGCTGATCGAAATCCTCACCACCTAGATGGGTGTCACCAGCGGTAGCCAGGACCTCGAAGATACCGTCATCAATGGAGAGAAGGGAGACATCGAAGGTACCACCACCGAGATCGTAGACGATGATCTGTCGCTCACCGTCGGTCTTGTCAAGACCGTAGGCGATAGCGGCGGCGGTGGGCTCGTTGACGATTCGGAGAACGTTGAGACCGGCAATGATACCGGCATCCTTGGTGGCCTGTCGCTGGTTGTCCTGCGGAGGGTTAGCCGGCTGGTCAGCTCGAAAGAGGAGAAACTCATTCTTACGTTGAAGTAGGCAGGGACGGTAACGACGGCGTGGGTGACCTTCTTACCGAGGTAGCCCTCGGCGACCTCCTTCATCTTGCCAAGAACCATAGCAGAGATCTCCTCAGGAGTGAACTGCTTCTTAGCGCCATCAACCTCGACCTGGACGACTGGTCGGTCATCACGGTTGACGACCTTGAAGGGGAAGTGCTTGATATCGCCCTGGAGGGTCTTCTCGGAGTACTTGCGGCCAATGAGGCGCCTAAACAGTTAGCATTGTACCATGCAATCAGAGTAGTTCATGTGTGCATACTTGATATCGTAGATGGTGTTCGTGGGGTTAGCGGCGGCCTGGTTCTTGGCGGCGTCTCCAACCAAACGCTCGTCCTCGGTGAAGGCGACGTAAGAGGGAGTGATTCGGTTACCCTGATCGTTGACGAGAATCTCGACCTTGCCCTTCTGCATCACACCGACACAGCTGTATGTGGTTCCAAGATCCTGAGCTAGTTAGCGGGGTTATCATGAGTGGGCGAGAAGCGGTAAACGTACAATACCGATGACGGTGCCGTAGTTATCGACCTCGTCGGCCTGAACAGTCTGGACGAAGGCCAGAGGAGAGAAGAGGAGGGCGATCCAACAAAGGAGTCCCAGGCCAAGGGCCATCGAGCTCCTTGAACGAGCCATGATGAGCTCTCTGTAGTTAGTTGCTCTGCTTTCGAAAGCGCAACAAGACTCTGAAATGGAAAATGAAAAGATAGTAGTCAATCAATTGTAAAGCAGAGGCTTCTGAGTCTCGAGCCTTGCAGACAAATTGTTTGGTATGGAGGAGAGAGGGGGTATCTTTGAATGGTTGAAGGAAAGAAGAGGAAAGCCCGACAACTTTATTAAGTAAGGTGCTTGTCTACCAAAAAAACAACTGTCCACTATCAACGAAAAGGCCAGATTTACAGGATACTTCACCATGGAACCAATTTTCCCCACACGTGACAGGGGTCTCAAGGTATACACTGTGCAAGCCGCCATTTCAGAGTTCTCTTGAACGAGTTTATTGGAGGGTTTTAGGGCAAGGCTGTTGACCCTGGCACCTTAAACACCGAGCGCCTCAACCTACAAGGACAGTGTGTCATTGCTGGCCTCTGCGTAAGACGCCACTTGTGTATCACTATTCTAGCATTGAAGTTATTTGCAAAGAAGGTGTTGGAACAAAGGATTGCGTGGGTTTTCTATAGGTTTCTACGCATCGTGAGTCATGCGAGTCCTCTGCCTGTTTTAATTCTACCGAATGTGACAAAGATTGAGGCAAACCTTGTAGGCTGAGATGCTCCCTTTGCTCGAAAGTACAGTTGGCTTCTTTACTTTGCTTCGAGAATATTCTCAGCAGAACCTGGTCCTAGTTCGGAGCCTTGCTCCGAAGGTGTCCTTTTGGATGAGTGTGACAATGACGGAGGATCCTCATATCCCTTAATATCACCAATCGCTAACGCAGGCACCATCGACGAGCTATCAAGAAGTAAGTACATTATGGTTATCCGCATCAATGGTATTGCCCGAGTGGTTGTACTGTACGTGATAGACCACGTTGGAACTTTTTCCCCAAGTGAATGATTCCTTGAGCCATGATTGGGTGAGCCAAAGTTACCCCGCCACCCTAGACAACCATGAACCATCATGAATGGACTCTCATGATCCCTTTGGATTTCACGATGCTCTTCTCCCTTTTCTAACTTTAGGCTATTTTTTATGCTCTTATGATAATACACACAAAAGGAACACATATGCTTAGATTGACCTTTACCTTTATTTTTTTTATTTTTTTTTAGAATTCTAATACGAGGCCTAATAGACTTTAATCGACTATGAGTCTGAAGCTTTTGCAATCAGAATTACACATAAAAGGGTGTTAATATGATTCTCTGGATACCTCACTTGTCTTTCTAAGTGACCTGAAGAAAGAAACAACATAACAATAAGTGGCCAAGTAACGGGACCACCAAGGAAGGCCAAGAGGAAGACAAAATGGAAAGTGATAACAAGTAAAACAGCTTTGCCTACGTCTCTAATGGCAGCACTACTGAATATATACTACTGATACAACAGACACCAGATGAGATAGAGAGCATCGCTTGTTCAATTGCAACGTCTGCAGAATGACATGGACATCTTTCAAGGCGTTACACACACGATATTTGCTTCGCCACTCCTTCCAGGGTGATAGTTCTAGGTGTTTCTGTCTCCACAAGCTCCCTTCAAGGCGCGAGTTGATGGCATATCTCACGCCTGCGAAGTGATGCACATGTTAACAGACACACTCAAATTAGAGCCTATGTTGATTAGGAAATACAATTCACGATGACGCAGCCAAGCTCTTTGCCTCTTACAGATGGCCAATTCCATCGACAGAGTGATACACAATGAGCTGGTGAGCCCGATTAGTTGAACAATGGCGGCTATCACTATTTACAGCTTGTTGGAGCTCAGAGTTTAGGATTGACATTCCAAGTAAACAGGACTGGAGTCCCTGGGCTACTGCTCCTTAAAGTAATTCCTTGCGTTTCATTTCAGCGTTCTTTTGGCTGAGCCTGACCGGCGGAGTTGTTCTCATCCTGGAGTTCGAGCTTGTCTTGATACTTCTTTAGAGCGGATGGGGATAGAAGTTAGCTTGACATACTGCGCTATGTCAAATTCACAGTTTGAAGTACTTTTCGTCTTCTATGTGGAGCCCATTCAGGATCTGGTCGAGCATGAGCTCCGAGAGTCAGGTTAGATATGAGCCATATAGTTCCCCTGCAATAAATTGATTGATACGACTGGTTGGTTATTAGTCTGTCAATATCACCAGATTCACCTAAACAGATACACTGTATGTTAGGACCATGCTGTAACAGAATCGCGTCCTGCTACAAGTATCTTAACAAGTTACCATATAACCCAACTGTTGACGGAAGGTTTTCTGATGCTTGTCGTGAAAGCCTCGGAATATACAGTGAGTGTGGAATAATAATAGGCTGATCATCTATAGTCTGGCATAAGCTTAGGTAAATTTAAGTAAATGTAAGTAAACTTAGGTCAAGTTAGGTTAGATTAGGTAAATGTAAATAAATCTAGACAAGACTAAATCAACTTAGGGAGTTCCATAGGTGGCTATAACCCCTTGTGTAGAGAGGTCATGGATTTGCTCTTATCACATTGCCCGAAGCCTTACATGATATGAACACTGTCGAGGGGCCACTGGGCTTGATGGGAAAGGAGGAGGTTCTGGGCTGAGACATGACGGTCTCTCAAGGGTAAGGGGGCGGGGAGTAAAACGAAGCCAGACCCAAGAACTCTTCATCACTTCGAGAAGGGTTCAACTAGGCTCACCGATCGCCAGTGACCTATCGACCTCAGAGTTGTTGAGAGTGCAGATAAGAAGGATAAAAATCTGTCACGAAGTCTCCAAAGGGCCAGAGGAAAGGAGAGGGCGTCGTTGCGTAGGGACACGTCTTGCCTAAATGGGCAGACTGAACAGAGGGAGCTGTTTGAAGAAAGAAGAAAGTAAAGGAAAAGTGTGCTAGAGGAGGTATTTAAGGGGCCAGCCATACAAAGGTGAGCCTGTGGGTATGACTGTGATTCAAAAGGTGGCAGTTTGATAAGAATTTAGAACTGCCAATTCTCTATAACTTGTAACATGAATGTGTTGAGTGTATCATGGAAATAATCAAGAGAGCTGGAAATGACAACATGCAACAATCATGTTGATCTGAGTAAAACTGTGTAGTGTTTCTCTTACGATAATCGATAATTTTATCAACTTATTGAAGTGTAGGATACGCAAGAGAAGAGTCGTTGATCTCAGCAGCCCGGGTTGTTGATAATCTGAGTGTCTCGATCAACCACCAGGGACTTGAAACTAGCTCACTCAATGGCTAACAGCAACTCAGGCGAACTTGCAACAGTACCAAAAAGTCATAAAATAGGCGACAAAAGTAAAAAAAAGATATTGAGAGACCTCCTTTCAAGGTGTTTGTGTTTGGAAAGCTAAAACTACAAATATAACTCTTGTTACTCCTCGCTTGTGCATGGAAGAATATGCAATATCAAATACAGTCTACATCAACTTCTTTCCCAACTCATCAGGAATCCTATAGATTTCCCCAGTCTTATCATCCTGAAGCCAATGTTGTTTTGGAAGAATCGTTGGATTGGGATCTTTAATTGGCTGGATCAAGGTTCGATGCTCATGGTAGTGGATGGACCGTGTACGCTTGGGTTCGTAAATTGTATGAACATGAGGCCTAATATGCTCATGAACAACCGGGTCTTGATTGTGAACCGTTCTGTCAAAGTCAAGGCTGTTCTGAAGGTGAAAATTGGTCTCCCCATTGGTACCAGCGCGGACTTCCTCGTTGATACGGTCAAACTCGGCGTCTCTAGGGTGAACAGCCTCTAGGTTCTGGCGAATATTGGCTTCTTGAATTGAGTTTGACTCAAGGTTGACGTCTGATTCTTGGGATAAGGGCTTGATATGTGTAGCTGCATATTCAGGCTCTTCTTCACCAATGGCTAATTGTGAGAGTCTTTCATGAGTAGGATTTGTGTCTTCGACGAGGTCGAACGGTGTTAAAGGGTCGATATCTATCTCAGGAAGTGTTGATTCATTCGGAGAAACGGTTAGTCGAGACAACCTCGTGTCAAGGTCATCTGTGTTCTTTGCTTGATTCGGCCTCACTGTCTGGTATGTAGTGTCCTGAGGGTGTTTCGGCTCTGTCGAATACCGCTGAGATTTACGATAGGATGTATCTTCAGCAGTTTCATCCCCACACCAGCCAGTGGCATCTTCCGGCTCTAGACTGGGGCGAGGCCGTTCTAGTCTAGGCGTTCTAGGCGTTGGATCTGCCTTCAACGGTTGAATTGCCGGATGGGTTAGAAAGTTGCCTGTGTTCTGGGCTCCAACAATAGGCTGTGCCTGTGAAGCTTCAGGGCCGTTATGCCTCTCAGTCTTTGAACTTCTGCTCAGTAGACTGAGAGATTTCCGATGTCGAGGCTGAGAGTGCCTACTCGACTCAGTCAAGCTGTTCCTGTTGCTTGCTGAGTGCGATTCTGATCCCTCGGAAGTGTCAGCTCCATGGAAAAGACGTGATGCCCTCTTCTTGATGGCATTTTTGAGACGGCCCGCCATGAGACCGGCGCGTTAATTGGACGTGTCCAACTACAACGGGACGAGAGAAAATGGTGACAGAAACAGGAACAAGGGTTGGAGAAGTCTGAAGTGTATTAGTGATATTACGCATAATTTACAAGCGTGATCTCTATGGCCTGGGATGAAACGTGATGTGATGTGATTTGATTCACAGACACCACATTTCATCATTGAGGATATGAAGCATCGTGGTTACAGCATCTTTACATCACATCACCTTATTTCGCCATTGACCGAATCGCGAAGTCGGTCGGGATCGACGGGCAGGATCTGGTGGAAGTTTGCGTGTGTGAGGGCGAGGCGAGGCACGATGACGCCGTCTATTTGCAGATTGGCAATGCTAAGCTTCACTAGCGCACTGTAGGCTCGATCTTGTCAGGTTTGTCTCAGCTCTGCTTGGCAGAACCTGCTCATCATTTCCTGTTATCCCCCACATCCCTTTGACTTTCGGAGAAATTGGGCGAGGTTATCACCAATTCCGACACGTCAATGCTTTCCGGTTGCGGATCATCTGCTCCTACCGGCTGAGGCTCAACACGCCATCCACTCGGATGGGTGAGACATGCATTGAGCCTCGCCCTTTATCTGCTCAGATCGTTCTTCGATCATGACGTCGATGAAGGCCTCTTCCAGCTGTAGTTAAGCTGCAGGTATCAGCCTGCACTGACTCTGGAGCTACTTCTTCCGTTGACGTGGAGGTAGCCGTGGGGACCAAGATACGCACCAAATGAAGATCGGGGGATGACATGGAAGGCTTGAGGTCATCATCATTGGAGCTTCGATGTGCTCCTCCACAATCTCGATAGCTCGGAGCTCACGTCGGAACTCACCGTTGGCTAAAGCTATGGGATGACGTCCATGATGCTGCCATGATGAAGAGGCGCGCAGTTCGGACAACGAGGCGACGTAAAGAGTATCCAAGTATATAAGCTTAAGTGTACCTCGACTTCTTTAGCAATATTCTCATTCCCATCATCATCACCATATAATCCGCAGTAAAACAAACACCAATCATCAGTTACCCCTGATCCCATACACTCACAACTCACAACACCAAATTTAACAAGATGGAGAAAGCAAAGCAAGCCGTTTCTAGCTTCCTTTCCAAAGACGGAAAGCACAGAACCACTGTCGACGAAGATGTCAAGCCTCACGTCACTCAGGAGCATGTTATGCCTCATCAGCATGAGCAAGTGACCACTGCCCTTGACAAGGAGGTTCATCAAGAGCACCATCATACGACTGTTCAGCCTATTGCTCACAAGGAGATTCTGTAAGTGACTTTCCCGTTCCCACATGTTCGTAACTGCTAATAAACTCAGTCCCGAGCAGCACCACCACAACCTCGTCCCTGTAGAGCACAAGACTTTCCACCACGGCAATGAGCAAGACACTCGGGCTACACTCGACCGAGAAGCTGCTAAATACAGAGATACCACTGAGACCCACAGTACCACTCACTCCACTGAGGCTGCTCCCGTTGTCACCGGCGAACGAAGTAAGTCACCCGAACTTCATATTAACCCACAGGAAAGCTAACAACGACAACCACAGTTCATCACCATGTCCATGAGCATGTGCAGCCCGTAATTAATAAAGAGACTGTCCAGCCGCACGTCGTTCACACCACGATACCCATTCAGTGCGTTACATATGATGATCGTGATGAGGAGGAGGACACTGAGCTAATTTGATCGGCAGCGAAACCCATCACGCAGCACCCGTTCATCATGGAACTTCTACTCTACCAACCAAGACTCTGGAAGAGTTCACTCATGAGCGTGGCGGTCTCAAGGAGCGAGCAGCTCAGAAGCTCACCGAGTTTGAGGGGTGCCCCAAGCCATACCGACGAGAGCTCCAGGTCGAACAATTGGAAGGTGACAAATCCATGCATCTTCACGGCCATGGTGACAACTACGGTGAAAACCAGGCCTTTTCTGGCCGAGAGGGCCATGGTATGGGACGTAACACTGAGGGTCTCGCCGCTGGTGCCGCAGCTGGCGCCGGAGCTGCTGCAGCCACTCGCAAGCACCGTCACGGTATTGGTCACAAGGAACGCCGTGGATCTGCCTCTAGCAGCAGCTCTATGAGCTCTAGTGACGAAGAGTCTCGCGGCTTGGGCAAGTCTTCCAAGACCAAGAACCGTGGCCTTGGTAGCTCAACTGGAACTGGTGTTGGAGCTGGTGCCGCCGCCGCCGCCGCTGGCGCCGCTCACTCTCACCATCAGAACCGTGAAGGTGCAGCAGCAGCTCCCTCTACACTTGAAGGTAACCGAGGAATTGGCAGCAACACTGGTCTTCAGTCTGGTTCTGGTATTCCCGGAACTGCCGGTGCTGGATCTGGCGTAGAGTCTATGGGTACCACTGGTAACATGAGTAACTTTGGCTCCAGCAACCGTGGTATCGGAAACACCAATACTGCTGGTCTCAACAAGCCTCACACTGGCGAGTATGACCAGGTCAAGACTGGCGGTCTTCACAACGACCCCTTGAACAGTCAACATGTAAGTGTTCTTACCATTCATGATTTGAACTAAACTAACATGCACAGTCCCGTGGTGACTCTGGCGTTGGTATGCAGACTGGCAAGAAGCCTTCGCTGATTGACCGTCTCAACCCGATGAAGGATGCTGACGGTGACGGAAAGAAGGGACTTTTGGACTAAAGCCTTTGCTGAATGTTTGGAGAATGGTGAAATCCAATTGTACGAATAGTGATACATGATTAGTTATGCATGACGCACGCAAGTTTAGCTTCGTTGTTCTGTATTTACCAAGGTTTTCTCAAGCTCCTTCAACGCATCATGACATATAGTGAACTCTAGTCTCCATATAAAATCTTCTTCCGTCGATTGTGTGAATGTGATTGATATAACAAAGTTTCCTGCATATTCTCTTGGCACTCGGTAACTTACATATGTAGTTTTTATACGGCTTGTATATCTAATTCGATTTTAACAATCTCACACTTTTCACCATGTATGACGTATCTTGATTTCAAAACCTGTATATGGGTGTGTGATTGTTAGTAGAGTTTGTGATTTGGGCTCTTGTTCATGACAGGACGTGAAATTACTGATTGCAATGAATGCTCTACATCCCGGAGTTGGTATAGACAAGATGGATGTCATAACTTGATAATCTATTCCCCTGTCAAGGATGGCAAACGCTTTGATAGCATGTTTATGAAGAAGAACCCAGCCCAGGATGTATGACCGCAGCTGAACAATAGGAGAGCACTACTCTTGCTGGGCACCTTTGAGTATTAGGGAGAAAAAGGCTTTAGATATTTGATCTGGCAACTAAAATAACCAGGGAAAAGTCCCACTAATAAGTTTCTTATAATCTTGCAAAGGTTTATCCTAAAGTTCCCAAAGTCTTTTGACCACTTAGGATAGAGGTCCAATGTTTACACTCCCTCAAGCCAGTTGACTCCAAGATTCCCTGTGACTTCACTTCCAAGACATCGAACACACAATCGGTAGTATCTTTTCTGAAACTTTTATTATATGAATGATACTACTCTAATAAGCCAGCAGCGACAGTTTCACCTCCACTTCGAATCACAACTCTTTGCCCTGACTCAAGAGGAACCTTGGCCGCCAGTTTGATGACTACTCTCGCGACACCACCAGGCTGCACAACTCTTGGTTTCTTCTTGACAATTGTCCCGGTGGCCTTGTCCAAAGTTGCTGTGATCGAAACAATCTGTCCAGCTGAATGCAATCGTCCACGATGAAGATCAACAGGCATGGGCATGAGATGCTCAAACGCCATGGCTTTCATGGTGAAAGTGTCACCACAGCTGATAGGATCCTTACTGTGGCATAGCATATCGCCAACTCGAATGTGAATAGGGTCGATGTTGGTCAGAGCAACACTGACACTTTGTCCAGCAACAGCCCAGTCTTGCATATCCGAGTCCACCATTATTGATTTGACGTATGCTTCTTCTCCACTTGGCTGCACTAATAGAGCATCGCCAATCTGAACAGAGCCAGCATCAACTCGACCAGCAATAGTCGTTGTGCCAAGCTGCGATCTGAAAACCTCAGAAATAGCCATTCGGAACGGGTTCTTGAGAGCACGTGTTGTTGATGGCTCTGAGTTTTCAAGAGCCTCAATCAGAGTAGGGCCAGTGTACCAAGATGCAGCTGTGTCTTCTGTTCGACGAACAAGATTGTCGCCATTAAGACCAGAGATAGGGATGAAATCAATGTTTTTGGGTTGGAAGCCAAGACCAGCAAGGAATGCATTGACCTGCTGGGCAATTTCGTCAAAACGCTCCTGTGACCAGCCAACCATGTCCAGCTTGTTGACGGCAATGACAAGCCTTTGAACACCCAGACTTCGTAGGAGAAACACATGTTCTCGGGTCTGCCCCTTAAGTCCCTTTTCGTAGGCTCCAGTATTTGCATCAATGACCAAGATAGCAAAGTCAGCTTGACTGGCACCTGCGATCATGTTGGGTACAAAATCCCTGTGACCTGGTGCATCAAGAATAGTGAAGCTGGTCTTCTCTGTCTCAAAATGGTTTGTTGCAATGTCGATGGTAACACCACGTTCTCGCTCCTCACTTCTTTGGTCCATTACCCATGCCAGGGCAAAAGACTGTTTCCCAGACTTTTCAGCCTGTTTTCGGTATCGATCAATGGTGTGCTTCTCGACAAATTTAAGTTCCAGCAACAAGCGGCCCATCAGTGTACTCTTGCCAGCATCGACATGTCCTACTAGATCAGCATAGAACATAGGTGGAGAGAGGTGAACTTACCAACTACAACAAAACTGATACTTCTCTTATTGGAACTATTTTCATATTCCTTTAAAACATCAAGCCCCTTGCTTTTAGGGGGCGGAGCCTCAGCAACATTCAACTCCGCAACGTCCTTTTCGACTTGAGAAACGTCCTTGTCTTTCTCCTTTTGGGCCTTTTTAGGAGCCTTGGCCACTGGCTTTTTTCCCGCTGAATGGAATTAGATTAGCCGATTATTTCGTCCTTGCAAAACTCGAACCTTTCGCCTGGGCTGCGAGCACCACGTCATCGGGACTGGGTTCGGCGAAAGCTTCTGCGACATAAATGGGAGAGGATGTATATGGCATAGCAAAAATCTCGTCAGGCCTTGGGGCTTTAGACGGAGCAGATCCAAAGAGCGTCCTGGCAAAGGCGGATGGCGCAGCCCGAGGCATCATGACCGGAAGGTCCTCGTCCATAAGCCATCCCTTGGGAGTAGAATCGATGTTTTTCTGGTTGTCGGTGATAGCTGCAACCTCTGTTGATTCCGCTTGGGGTGGCGATTTGACTTGTAGCGTAGGTTCAGTAGCCTGGCGAACTTGACCCAAGATTGGCTGGTTCTCTTTTTGTGACTCATTGATGGAAAGTCTTTCCAGGCCCCTCCCGGCTCGTTCCAGCTCTTTTTTCTCTTCGGTCTTCTTCTTCCTAGCGGCCGCAAGAGCTTGAAGCTTTGACATCTTGGGAGGCCCCTCGCCACCTCCCAATAAGCCACCACGAGGACGCTCTGGCTCAATAAAGACAGTCTGGCGTTCTTCAGGTACGCTCATCCATGGCATGTCGTCAAAATGCCATGCCGGAACTCCTAGAGCAGGCGGAAGATCCATGATAGACGTATGCCCGTTTGACAGACGTCCGTGGTCTGCTCCAGTCCCAAAAAGGCGTCGCGAAGCAGGAAAAAAGACTGACATACCTTCTGGCGCTTTCTTTGCTGGTTTGGGGGCCGGAGCAATGAATGTCTTCATTAAATATGTGACTGATTTGTCGATATCATAGTAATAGTGCCACAAAGCTTCCTCGATTTGTGCTTTTGTCACTTTGTTGGCTTCAGTGCCCAGAGCCCGACGGACCTCTGCTGTTCCCTCCTCCATGGCCTGGCGATCTTCTGGACTGAGCTCATCTTCTACTTCGTCTTCATAGTCATCTCCGTCAAATTCGGATACTATATCGTTTGCATTGAAAGTGTGAACGATTCGATGGCGCGACATCTTGTATAGCTGGGTTGGTAAGGCGAAAGATGGGTTCGGTTGAAAGATGTGGTCTGGCTCAGTTACTGGAGGGTATTAATAGAGGGAAGAGTCTGAGGGCGAAGAACAGAGGGTATTGGGGGCTTTTATAGCCAGAAAGGAAGAAGAAGAAAGTAAACTTTGAAACACTCGCAAGCAAACTTCTCAATCTGCTTTGGAGAGTTGTGTTCCAAGATTAACTTAGGATAAGGTCTGAATGTGTTTTAATGAAGCATCAGCGATTGGCGGGGCACAGGTAGTGGGGTTGTTCACGACTTATGATCTCACTAGACCAACTGCTGAAGCCTAAGGTACTGAATTCTGAAGTTGTAGCGGGGTCAGCCTACCTTAACGCCTTAAGCCCCTTTCCGGACTATCTTGTTTCCCCGCCCCGCGCATCGGTGTGCAAGGCACCCAAATCTTCAAAAAATTGAGGTGGGAGATTCGACCAAGAAAACGATAGAAGCTCCGGGCTGCTACCATATTTCGTGGGACTTTTTCGACATCGCCGTAAACGCCTTTACTCTAGCGGATACAGCTCCCCACGGGTGGACAAGTCACAGTCAAAATGGATTCATTGAGTGAGTCCTGCACAGTTTTGTTAATGAGGGGCGAGGGGTAGCTAACGAGGGGACAGATTTGGATGTGTCGAATGGTAATTGCGACGACTTGCCATGATGGTGATTTTCAGCTAACAACAACAGCGGCGGTGATGAAGGATGAGCAAGGCCGACCTTTCATTGTCGTCAGGGAGTGAGTTGACCATCATTGCAGCCTCACCGTTATTTCCAAACCCTTCTAATACTATCTTCTAGTCAGGGGAAGAAGAAGCGCCAGTTTGGCAACGAAGCCGTCAAGTCCCATATTCTCGCCGCTCGAACAGTCGCCAACATCGTCAAGTCCTCTCTCGGACCTCGTGGACTCGACAAGATTCTCATCTCCCCCGATGGAGATATCACCGTGACGAACGATGGCGCTACGATTCTACAGCAGATGGAGATTACAAACCACGTTGCTAAGCTACTAGTGGAGCTTTCCAAGTCACAGGATGATGAGATTGGTGATGGTACCACCGGTGTAGTTGTCCTCGCTGGTGCTCTGTTGGAGCAGGCTGCCGATCTTATCGACAAGGGAATCCACCCTATTCGAATTGCCGACGGTTACGACCAAGCTTGCGATATCGCTGTTGCTGAGCTCGACAAGATTTCAGACACCATCGAGTTCTCCCGAGAAGAGACCTCCAACCTTGTCAAGGTCGCCCGAACAAGTCTGGGCAGCAAGATTGTGTCCAAATCTCATGACCAGTTTGCCAATATCGCCGTTGATGCCGTCCTCTCCGTTGCCGACCTTGAGCGAAAGGATGTCGATTTCGAGTTGATCAAGGTTGATGGAAAGGTCGGAGGAGCCCTCGAGGATACCCTTCTCGTCAAGGGTGTCATTGTCGATAAGGACTTTTCTCACCCTCAGATGCCTTCAGAAGTCCGAGACGCCAAGATTGCCATTCTCACATGCGCGTTCGAGCCCCCGAAGCCCAAGACCAAGCACCATCTGGATATTACCAGCGTCGAGGAGTTCAAGAAGTTGCAAAACTATGAGAAGGAGAAGTTTATTGAGATGATCCAGCAGATCAAGGACACAGGCGCTAACCTGGCTATTTGCCAGTGGGGTTTCGATGATGAGGCCAACCATCTGCTCCTCCAGAACGAGCTACCGGCCGTCCGATGGGTCGGTGGTCCCGAGATTGAGTTGATTGCTATTGCTACCAACGGCCGAATTGTTCCCAGATTTGAGGATCTTACAGCCGAGAAGCTGGGTAGTGCTGGTATCGTCCGTGAGATGACTTTCGGCACAACACGGGAGAAGATGCTTGTCATTGAGGAGTGTGCCAACACCCGAGCTGTTACAGTCTTTGTCCGAGGCAGCAACAAGATGGTGAGTTCTGTTGATAGTCAAGGATGAAAAATAATGCTAACAACCCAGATCATCGATGAGGCTAAGCGATCGCTGCATGATGCCCTTTGCGTGGTGCGAAACTTGGTCCGCGACAACCGTGTCGTTTACGGTGGTGGCGCTGCTGAGATTGCTTGCTCTCTGGCTGTTGAGGATGAGGCCGTCAAGACACCCGGTCTTGAGCAGTACGCTATGCGTGCCTTCTCTGAGGCTCTTGACACCGTCCCCATGACACTGGCCGAGAACAGTGGTCTCAACCCTATCGCTACTCTGGCCGAGGTCAAGAGTCAGCAGGTCAAGGCTGGTCCTGAGGGCCGAGGAAAGCTTGGTGTTGACTGCATGGGACGCGGAAACAACAACATGAAGGACGCCTTTGTTATCGATCCTCTTATCGGCAAGAAGCAGCAGCTTCAGCTTGCCACACAATTATGTCGCATGGTCCTCAAGGTCAACAATGTTATTGTTTCGGGAGCGGATGACAACGACTTTTAGATGAAGGTAGATGAGCAATGAATGAATACATGCTTGTCAATCTCACCAATGTGAGGATTGGTTATGCAGGTAGATGATATCCATGTATGTATAATCAAAAGTACTGTATATTCTTCGAAGCAGATGATGTTTGTTGTGATGAAGTTGATCTGCATGTTGATCGTCATGATTGGATGCCCTGTAATGATGTCTGACAGGGATCGGAGGAATTCCAGTTCCCTCGGCTTGTGTGCAGAGTAATCAAGACACGCCGAACCTCCAGCAGGATTCATAATGGATCTTAACCCCAAATCAAATACATATAATTGACCCTCTTTAACATTCTCTATGCAGTCCTCTGAGTCTGCGGCATCCGCCCAGCCAGGTTCCTTAACCGACTCCAATACTCCTACTGTCGTCACCAAGAGGCGTCCTATACCTCGAAAAGGCCATACCAAGTCTCGAGCAGGTTGCTCTAGTTGCAAACGGAGAAGAGTAAAATGCGACTTGACAACACCAGGATGCGGTGCCTGCGAACGCTTAGGGCTGGAGTGCGAATACCTGAATAGGCCCAGACATGCTAGTCAAAACTCGGCGGTTGGCATCTCACGACCACTGCGAACTGACCCGGTTATGTTTGATTACAACGATCTGAACTTCTTTCGGCATTTCCTCTTTGAAGCCTATCCTCCTCTGCCCATAGATGGATTCACAGTGTGGCAAATGGCCTCACAGCGTTCACATTCAGTAAGCCAAATGTCATGATTATTGATTGTGTGACTAATACGCAAAAGTATGATTTCTTACTGCACTCTATGCTTGGGCTTGGAGCATCTCATCTAAGTTTGATTACTCCTAACGGGTATGAGAAAGCGGCCTTGAAGCATCGAGTTCTTGCAATCAGTGCTTTGAATAAGCACCTCGCAAAACCTGGTCTCACCAATCAAGACGCCGAAGCAGCGTTTGGAGCGATGCTTAACTTGACTTTTCAATCTGCATACATGAACGACGGGCTCATAGACTTTCTCACGATGGTCAGGGGCTGTAAGTTAATCCTCAGTAAAGCCTGCCGAGTCCCCTTTGCTTACTTTATAAGGTTGGCTCGTCGGTTCACAACCTCATGTTGATCTGGATCATACCATCTTCAAGACATTCGGGCGTGTCAGTTACCTCGAAAGAATCAAGGCCCTAATACAGGATGGTCATGAAACGAATCATTATCTGGATAAAGTCATCGCCGAGGGATTCTGTCAAAGCGTGCAGAAGATTGGTCCGTTGTGCCACAGCGTTGCTGAGTTAAAATACTTGGCCCATATGCAAAGAATCGCCACCCTAGCATCAACAAACCCTGCCGAAAGTTCGTCTCCCTTATTCTTTGGTTGGACTATTGCTAATTCCTAGGCTACCATGAACTCGCGTTCCTATATGACGGGCTTGGAAACCTAGGCAGCAACGATTTTGCTTCATTCATCGACCCCACGAATTATGCTTCACAGCTCGTCATCTTACATATGCTGGTTCTTGAATTTGTAATGAGCAGGAAGGCTGTGGAAGGAGACAAGAGATCTGCATCGGGGAAGAAAGGCTATTACTATAGAAAAGCTATGTCCAAGGTCTGGGTGCAGCAGATTCTCCGAAAGCTTCCTGTTGAGTACTACGAATATGGCGAGTGGCCCCTGAGATTCATCAACAGTCTCAATTACTCGTTTGACGACGAAGACCAAGTTTGGAAACCTTTTTTTCTAAGCAATGGTAGAACAGTTATACCAGCAGGAGAGACGCTTTCTTTGGCTGTAATATAGCTTTAGAGTCTATGAACACTACTGGGTACAGTCATGTTTCTAAAACCAACCGAACCACTGCTGCCAAACCAGCCAATCCAAACCAGATTCGTCTTCCCTGCTATTTAACACAACCTTAGAAAGACCGTTGACGGAACACCTGCCAGATATCCCAGTCTGCTCTTGATCAATCGACAGTCTATTCGAAGACTATTTGGGCCCCTGAGCAAGCTCGATAGTATCTTCAATCCTAACAGACTTGGACCGAGCGCCATTTCTTCCAAGATATCGACTTGGATGATAGAAACAAAAGATACCTATAGCAACAGCCATCGGCAAGCTTTCGAAAACCCAGAAGAGCCACTCATGGCTGAATGCATATGTGTCTCTCCCTCCAGCAAACTCAACGACACGAAAGATGCAACGGACCTTTCACGTTAGCTTGTGTTGCAGCAATGCCTAGACGACTTACCATTATCAAGATACTCGAAATGTAAACTGCAAGAACGACTTTCTGCCAACCCCTAGGGGCATCCTCGACAGCCATACGAAGGGCAAGGATATGGAAACGTCTAAAAACGCAAAGGAAGAGAGAGAAGGCGGCAAGTTGAAATGCCAATCCGACTATAAGAACCTTGACCCCGATCCTCTCCATCTCTCCTTGCCAGTTATCTGAACTTGCGATACCAGAGCCGCTGCCTTGAATGAGAAAGGCGATTACATCGCAGAAAACAAATATCGGGGTCAGGCGACGGCCTGAAATTCGGAGGATACGGTGATGGGATGGAGGAAGAACGGCTAGGATCAAACGGCTAATAAGAAGGTAATTTCCAGCAGCAATAAGGACCGGAGCAAGAACCGTGTAAGTCAGCGTTAAGACAAAAGGCGTCTGTCATGTTCGTTAGCGATGAGAGAGACTCAACAGTAACGAACCAACTCACGATCTCTGACTGGTTTTGAACAGAATGGATTCTGAGATTATAAGCGGCAACTTCAATGGCTGAACCTATAACGACAACAATGAAGTACCAGGCTCGGTACTTGATCAGAGTGAGATATGCAATGGCAAGGAAGATTATGCCATAGACAACAGTACCAACCACAGCAAGTGGGAAGGATGGATCATACATCCATATGGACTCTTGATCTTGCATATTGATTCAGTTGTCCGAGCACTTAAAGAAGGTATAAGAATATCGATATTCGTATAGATCGCTGACTTGTCTTGCTATGATCATCTTTCTCTCGTTATCTAACATCAAATCTATATACATTCTCACAATAACGAGGCCACGAATTTCATCATTTCTGAATGCGACGAATACGTTGACAAGGTAAGAGACGTCGTTACCCGAGTCTTTCTTGGATGCTTATCCCAGTGTCAGGGAAGACTTTGGTTGGTTGTCAGAATTACTAGGTTGCGTAGCCCTGGAGATGGAATGCGATCAATACGAGACGACTTGGACGCCAACCAATCATATAGAGATCCAACAGTCAAAATGTCCCTCTTTGAATGAGTAAGATGAATAAGAACATGGCAGGGTTTTCAAGTTGTAGTTAAGCTTGTTTTACATGGGTGCTTTGTTTGGTTCACCATTATGGCTGCTAACCTAGACCTGCAAAGTGGTGATACCAGTTACTGATGAGAACAAGATTCTTTGAACAGCTCTGAATGGCACACTGCCTCGGATGATAACATCATTCCAACGCGGTAGAAAGGATCGGAACAAGGAACAAAGCATTCGGAGCCGAGGTGACGTTGACCCTCACGAGATGAGGGCATTCACATGGACACGTAGCAGTTGCAAGATTCTCGTAGGTGTTGTTCATACCTCAAAACAACACATGATGCTATCTCGATATTGACAGCTGTAGGGATTTCTCATGATCGAAAGGCGTGTGAGACAAAAGTGTACTCAGACCCTGACTTGATCGATTGAGGCAGATGATTAGGGTCGGAACGCCATCATGGCGAGTATGAGAAGCGTGACCTAAAATTGGTCACGCAAAAGTGAATAAATTTATTGTATTTCGACTTCCCAGTTGATTTCTTTAGCGAGTGCAAACAGGCGCTTAGATCTGAGGCTGAGACATAGTCTGATTGCTCCAGAGTCAGCAAGACATGTGAGTTAGGCTTGGACAGACAGAGACAATGAAGTTATCATGTCTTCTCTTGTGTATCCGTGGGCGCCTCAGGAGGTAGTCTCACAGCGGCGGAGTGTTGTACTGCCACCCGCCAGCCGCAGTTCTCTAGCGCACTGTGACTATTGGATCGTATGCTGTAAACTTATCTCACCTACCTACTGTACCGTCGATTAATTCACGGTGCTCCGTTATCGTGACTTACCGGGAAAGGGAAACGGGCCGTCAGTGTGAATTGTGTCCCCCCAAAGCGCCTTCACCGATGTTCTGAGTTCGAGGGTGATTATTCTCGCTGTGAGACTCAGAGATGAATGGGGTACCATTGTCGCTGAAAGGTGTATGTGAGTCAGTTGAGGGCTTGTTGGTGTTGCATTGATTTGGGCGAGATGCTGTACATTTGGATGTAAGTGATAAGTGACTGAGCGTGGGGACCAAGTTGAAGACGGTGAACCATGGAGATGAATTTTTAATTAGTAAAGAACAAAAAGAAAACTATCTGTTATAAAGAATACCATGCAAGGACTGGTGTTCAAATTGATAGAAAGTCTATTCTGACAAAATTCGTCAAAATTCGATACTGATATGGATGTCAAGCTCGTGAGTTGGTGAAGATACCTGAGGTTGGTACTCCGTAGATGAATGCCAATTCAGGGTGTCGTGTGGTTTGCATGATCACCGCCAGATCTACCGTTTGAACCGTATCGACTGCCGTTGAAGATAAATTAAATAAAAGGAGCCAATAAATAATTCGAATTCATTTTAAAATCCATAAAACAAATAACAAAAAACGGTACAGCACATATTCAGCCTTCATCAACCACACAGCACCGGGTTCCCGGGCCTCACCGCTCACTGTGGTCGCTTTAACAGGCCTTGCACGGTCATATGGGCACTCAACTTGCTTCGTTGTCATCCCATCCTCCACTCCCTCACAGACAAAGGTCTTCTCGGCATCCATCACTTTCACTTTGACGCGCACACCCCATCCCATCCACCCACCATCTCTAATAATAAAGAGAGGCCTGTCGATTCATACCATGCCATACCATACCATAAACCCCAGCGTATAACAAATAAAGATGGTTGTCTCTTGCTTCCCCGGGCTTACATGAGACACTCTCCAAATACAATACAACACCAGAAAAACAAAACCTACAGTAACTTACAGACAGACCTCCACTCCATTTCTCATGTTTCAACCCGCCTGTCGCACTCTCTGGCCCTTCTGTTTGCCTATCACGGGTCAACAAACAGCGCCCTCATATGCGACGAGCCGTTTTTGAAGAAGGAAAAAGAAACTTCTCAAAGACATTGCATTACATGACTGACGGCGGATATGTCTGTGTCTACCAAGTAATCAGCTTCCATCCTCATAATGGCTTGCTTTGTCCTACATGCAATGCTACGTGATGACCAAGGCCAGGCCCATCAATGCACGACTGTCAAGTGTCAATGTCAATTGATGATGAATCTAGTGACTTCTCATCTGAATTTCTTCTTCTTTTTTTTTCTTTTCTCATTGCTTCTTTGTTGCGGTCAAGTAGCCACGTTCTCTGTCTGGTGCTCACCAGATCAAAATCAAGTTTGGCTGATGGCCTTGCTTCTGGTGCCACGACATCACCGCCTCGTATTGTGGTATTGTGATATAGCCATATTTATCACATTGATTGACTGCCTAGCTTATGTGTTCCTTCATCGTCTGATTTGTTTTCAGGCTCCCACAACGGCTCATCTTGAGATTATCGGGCAGCATCACGGACTCCTACTCATGAAACGATTCGTACATGGCCAAGCTCTGTCATTAATAGACTTGTGATAGATCTCAGCCACCACGGCTTGCAACATGCACGCTTTTAGCCTGAATCCCTGCTGATGACTTCCGAGTGCTTGTCCAGGCATTATGCTTGATTATTGATAAACTTATATCTCGTAAGTAACGTACCGTTCACCGACGTCGATCTGTCAGCCACAGCCCCCGCGAAGCGCAACCCGTGACTTGTCTCGAACGGGCAGTCGAGAAATCTTCTCTCATCTCTCATTCATATTGTGAATTTGTCGATGCTGCTCCAATCATCTTGACCCATCATCTTACGGGAGACAAACGTCCAAATGGACGGCTTTCCGGGCGCTTCATGTCGTTCCCCGTCTGCAAGCAGGAAAACCAAGCAAACCCGATCGTCGATGCGGGGGTGATCTTGGGGAGGGACTGCAGGCGATAGTTTGCTTCTCCTGTGTGTAAGACAGAGGCAGATGCAGCTGTAGGAGCTGTTATAGTCACCTCCGCCGAGTCAAACAAACATGGCCTCGTCTTATGTGAGTGTCGTCCTCGTGGACCGTCTTGTGCACATCAAAGCTGGACCTACCTTGTACTGTAACACAGGTGGCTGGCTTTGACATTGACAGGCCAAAGTTCAGGTGCCAAGGGTCGATGTAGTTAAGCCTTCGCCGATTTCCCCTGAAAGACACACATCTTGGCTTTGTTTACAAGATCTTGGAAGAGTTTAAATTAATTAGGGTGTGTGCTTCCTTACCCTTTCTTTGTTCTTAAACCTGGCACAGGGCACTCATATGGGATGACCGTCTTGAAATTCAGAGGACGAATATTTGAGCCAATGAGATATAGAAGAGCGTATAGAAAAGCTTGGTATTGGCTTGCATTTTTTTTTTTTTTTTTTTCATTGGATTTCTTCACCAATTCTTGCATCTGCATGATTAATTAGGTGACATGACTGGGCGGACTACGAGGCTGGTTTTCAGCTGGTGATACTGCATCTAGTCTTCCAAGATTGAGTCATCATGAATTAGTAGACAACAAAATGATATGAAGTATGAGTCAATACAAAAACTACATCAATCATCGAATAGGAAAATGGCAATCTCCGTTGAGTGTCTTCATATGGAAATGACAGTGACGCCCCATGAGTCACTGTCGATTTCGGGTTAATGAACTTGATTCTGCTCACGTAAGGAATCAATACAGACACAGTGGAGAAGGTCGCCACTCCATCAACATCACGATAAAAACATTACCGTCTCTCCATTTCCATTGATTTCCCAGTTACAGATCATAGCCATTATTTTGAGGCTGCATTGCAACGTTCTTTACGTGCGCGGAGTTTGGGTTCATTTCGCGTCAATCGCTAATTTCAACTTCAACCATCGCCAAAATACCACCATTAACTGGCCAGCAACAGCCCACCTCTAAAAACGTCATGATCTCTACCAAAAAGTCAGGCTCGCCACAGACCCGTAAACAGGCTGTGGCTGAAGCCTCTTCCTCTAGAGTCGTCCCAAAGCCTGTGCCAGAATCGCAGGCTCAGGATCCTAGGACATATCAGATCGATCAGCTGCGGCGACGCTATTCGCCAAAGGAAGTCACCGCACCGGACGGTGCGACTTCATTACTGTTCAAGATTAAGCCCTCGGACCCTGACTTTCCATTTGAGCTGGCTGCTCTCGAGTGTGATCTCCGTGTCCCGCAGACATATCCGGATGAGAAGCCGGTGTTGCATGTGAAGAACAAGGACATCCCAAGGGGTTTTGGTATCAATATCGAGAGAGGATGGGATGGACTCGTGGAGGAGAGACCTGGGGCTACGTTGCTCGCTCACACACGAGAGTTGGACAAGAATTTGGAAAAGTTTCTGTCTGAGCAAAAGGCCGAGACAGTCAAGCTCGTGACTTTTAGAGACACGAGGCATGTGGAGGCACAAAAGCCTCAATCAAACGAACCAGTGCAGGCCGAGCAGGTCTCTGAGCCAACTCCGCCAAAACCTGCTCCCACGCCTTTCAAGTACGTTCCAGAGCCGTCGTACACAAGAGACGAAATCGCCGCTGCAAAGGAACGACGTGCTCTTGAGATTCGTCAGCTCGAGGCGCGTATGAAGAGGACACCCGAGTATCGCCGTTCTCCTGACGGCGTCGTGTACACGCTGCCGTTGCAACCACTGAAGCGCTCGGAGCTTCCACCAGGACTGCAACCTGTCAGGAGTCTTCACCTGATTATTCCGCTGATATATCCCCTGCAGAACCTCCGCATTCAGCTCAATAATGTCGAGCCTGAAGATGCGGAGCCTGTGGAGGACCTATTCTGCGAAAAGGCAGCTGAGCAACAGCAAATGTCTCTCATGAGTCATCTCAACTACCTCGCACAAAACATCCACAAACTGGCGAAGCAAGCACAGGCACAGGTACCCAAGGTCGAACCAGCAGCACCAGTACCTGAAGATCAGCCCCAAGATACAAAGGAAACAGTGTCAAAGTCTGAAGATAGTCATATTCAGGTAATCCCACGACCCCCTGAGTGGAACCAGGTCGATGGAGATGAATCTGAAGACAGCTCCAGTTCTGATGATGCTGATGAAGGCGGTGCTGTATTAGAGAATAAGGAGAAGGAGCCACAGGTCGCCATGCCAGGTGAAACCCCTGAGCGTGGTACCATGTTGTCGTTTCCGTCTATTGAGTTGCACGGTATTGAAATACTTCAGCTCTCCATCTTGGGTATCAGTGTGAAGTGCGAACGATGCAAGACAGTCAACGAGGTCACGGGCCTGAAGCCTGACGTCGAGAAGACGTCGAGCTGTAAGAAATGTGCAACGCCGTTCGCCGTCAAGTATCGGCCTACCCTGATTCATGAGAATTCTACTAGGGCTGGGTTCCTTGATCTAGCAGGATGTAAAGTGGCAGATATGCTTCCCAGCACTTTTGTCCCAATCTGCGAGAGATGCTCTACTCCAGCTCCTGGTCTTGTCTCAGTACGGGGTTCATCTGTCACTAATGTCTGCCGAGACTGTCATGGTCATTTCACTTTCAAGATCCCTGAAGTCAAGTTCCTCTTCATCACGCCTGGTTCGCGCCCTCCGCCTACCGCAGGGCCGCGGCGGAAGCAGGAGAAGCTAGGTCTTCACGCCGGAGAGCAACTCCCAAACAAGGGCGCATGTTCGCACTACCGAAAGTCCTACCGATGGTTCCGTTTCTCATGCTGCAGCCGGGTCCATCCCTGTGACAAGTGCCATGATGATCAGGAAGATCATATCAACGAATGGGCCAACCGTATCATCTGCGGCTGGTGTAGTCGGGAGCAAAACTATTCTTCAGCAGTTGAGGCATGTAGATACTGCGGCCGATACCTGATAGGCAGAAAGGGCCGGGGATTCTGGGAAGGCGGGAAAGGCACTCGCGACAGGAGAATGATGAGTCGGAAGGATCCGAGAAAGTACAAGAGGATTGGTGGTTCGGCAGCTAAAGACAAAGAGACCTAGAGTATGCCTTTGGTTGGCGGTTCTTTGTCACAGCTGAGAGGCGCCAGGCTGAAGCTTTCTGAGCGAGTGTATGTACTGTATATTAGCTGTCAGCTTGGATGCAACCCCAGATCAGCTGGACGATAATGCTCATTGCCACTGGTCATCTATGCCTTTCTCAGCGGTTACGAGCCGCCAGTATTTACACTTGATGTAGATCTGTAACCATGGCGATAATTGAAAAAGGTCATCACCGTCTCGCAAATAAGAGTACCCAATCTTGGACATGTGAAACGTGTAAAAGAGTGGGGGTTACGCAGCCCATTTGTGTGCATCCTGAATCTATTCCCGTCGGTATCTCGCTGTAGCGACGATGTGATTTGAAGATGTGGGAATGGGGTGTCACATTGAGTTATGAGGCGTTTGTGCAGGAGCAAATGACGGCGATTGGTGGGGAGGTTGTTATTGGTGATTATTATTATGCTGAGGAGAAATAAATGGTTGAGAATAAAGAATAAATAGGCAAATAAGATGTGAGGATTAAATTGATACCTAGTAATTGGTTCCTGTTACATCCAGTCGGAGTGGGTGGGATGGTGATTGTAGTCAGCACAACGCTTAACGAATACTTACGAATATCTTGATAAACTAGATACCTATGAAGTATAGGCATACGAGAAGGATCCTTCTATTTAGCGACACGGCAGATTTATCGGGAGATATTGTTATGAATTCTAGAGTGCAATCAAGTCATTTGTCTTCTCTTGTGTTGTCTTCCGTGTGGTTGTTGCTTGGATTCATATGATCTAAATGACGATACATTGGCGAGTACCCCCATAAAGATCATGCTGATGGATGTAAATATTGATTGGATGCAGAGTTTTCAGGGTGTGTATTGAATGAAGTCGTACTCAGCCGTTGGATATCACGCAATTCTTCATCACTCTGCCATTACATACTGCAGGGCATGCGCTGTAATGCTGCTCCAACTCACATGCATCCTGCGAACTGCTGTTGGCATGTGAAGCGAGAGAGCTTTCTCAGCGGTATCGGACAATATATTCGAGGCATTGCTTATACTGGCGACATCGGATGTGATGGAGGTTGAGACGTGACGTGCTGCGCGGGATCCGTTGGGGTTGGGGATGGGAGCGTGGGATGTGGTGAGATAATTTGATAAGGTAGATAACAGGTGAATGTCCTTCTGGAAACCGAAATCAAGTCACGCGTGAAGAGACAAGTAATGTTAAACTTGTTTAGGCATAACAAGTCGTGTCTTGCTAATGCTAATGCTCTGAGCATGACAGGACGACCAACGGTAAGCAGGTACTGTAGCGCAAGGTGCCAAAGAACATGGCCCACGATTGAACAACAACTAACCAATGTCTGAGCCTTGTCAAAGCACAATGTACTGTAAGTCGAGTTGAAGCCATCGCCAAACAAAGTGATTCGATAACCAAGGCAATGCTGTGGCGTACCAGTTTACCCCACAGTCCACTCCGAATCATGGATGGACCCTTGTAAAATGCATCACAGGACGTGATCTAGCTTCTGGAGCTGAGGTGTATTTCTGGCTTCTTCTCTCTGCCACATGAGGAATATTGAAACAAACACAGACTTGTTGCCCCTGACGCCTTGACCAGAGAGTGCGCTGTTTCCTTCACTCCCTTTTCTTTGATACTATACTTGGCCGAGTTATGAAAGAATGGAAAGAGGCGCCTGACTGACCGCGGATCAACGGACAGACGCGCCGGACCGTCGCTGGCGCCCATCACGGGACCTGATTATGGCTTGACGGGGATGAGATCCGTCGTTAGTTTAGTGTATTGTGAAACTAAAGAGAGAGTCAGTTGAGGTGAGGTGAAGCCAGGTCAGGTCAGATCATGTCAGGGCAGAGTTCAATGGCTTTGACTATGGCTTGTGAGAGGTATTTGGCACAAAGCTTCGATTCATATCAGGCTCAGCTAAATACTCTAGTCACACCCTCTCTCTAACTGAACATTCCGTCTGTTTCCTTTGTCGAGTATCACTTAACAAACAGATGACCTTGATATGAAACGACTAAATATATCAATCATCTCGGTCAACCTTGTTAGCATAGTTTTTTGGCCACGGCGCCCCCGGAGACCAGACAGACTCACACGTGCGCCATGACCCCCATCCTCCAAGGCGTGTTCCAGGCTTCGTCCCATGTCTATCATGCCCTTTCAGGCTCCTCATCTCATTGTCCCTGTGCCAAGCAAACGTTCCCGACTCAGGCTTGCCCCCGCGGGTCCTCTTCCGGCGCCAGGGAGGGCCCCTGGAAGTGGCAGACAGGGGAGCCTAAGCCCTTCTAGAAGGTCAAAGCAGGCATGGCTGATATCGTGAGTTGATGCCCAGTGGTGTATTTGTTTTATTAAACAAATAATAATATTTCATTACATTCTATTATTTTAGTTGATTTGTTTAAACGGTCGTTTATTCCATGGCTACTAAACGGTGACCGTTTACTTCACGACCAGCGCACATTCATTCTATTGTAGTTGATAACGGGTGATCCCGATACTGCGTTAATTACCTACCTACCTATGGATAATGACTACAATTGCTTCTACCATTGGCTTCTGTCTACAGACTCAACACCACATCTACCATTCCTATCTCACAGTGACTGAATATGGAGATGCAACTGATATTCAATTGATTTACCGTTTCCCAACTATCTGCCATTAAATCAAAACATAAAAACTCCAGATTCGCCATTGAAACCAATTCGCGTCCCAGAACCCTTTAGCCTAAATTCATCATGCTGGGGTCGATAACTGCTTGTCTATGGACCCCAACCTCAATCATCAACTCGCCTCCCTGATCTGATGATACTTTACCGAGCTGCACTCTGCACCCCGGGACTCTCAACCCATGGTCCCCGCTATCGTATCTCAACCGCTGTCGGAGGTTAACCCGTGAGACCGTCAACCCAAGGCGGACTTTTTGCATTGGTAACGAATAGGCGAATTCCTTAGGCTTCAGCAGATGCTGTGATTGGGTTTTGCCAACACAGTTGCTCCGTCAAGACAAAAGGGCATGGGTATAATAAAAAGAACGGCGTGGACTTGGGAGTGTGCTCAAACGATCGACGAGGCTCATCTCGACCCTTGGCTTCGCTTCCCATTGTCTTGGAACTCCATCGATGTCGCGGCTAAAGCAAGGGGTATTGGGCATCACCAACGGACGAGCATGCGCATGGCTAATTCGGGACGAATAAACCACCGGAGCTCTGATTTGATTGCTCCGTAGCCTTATGGAGAATCTTGCCCGAGAAACAATACCAGACCCGCCCTATCGCGGTATCCGAGAAACGACTTTCCGGCATCAGCTCTGCACTGACCGGGCCATGCGGATCCTCTGGAAGTTTCGGGCACCTTGCGAACAGACAAAGGATCAAAGCTAGGCCAGCCAAGATGCTACCTGTCATCCAGAGATACTGCAGCGCTTTCGCCACAACGTTCATCATGTGCTCGTGCTGGCCAAGGCTTCCATGTTCGACAGAGGCTTTGATCATCTTCAAGGCATTGCTGATCTGAGCTGTGTCGAGGCCTAGCTTTCCGAGCTCTTTTTCCAGCTGGATGGAGAAGACGGCGATACCAATGGCTATTCCCATGCATTGGCCCATCGTTCGAAGCAGATAGATCATGCTGATTGCATGTCCAGCATCCTCCTCTCGAACCGTGGCTTGTACACCAATGTTCATGACTGGAATAAGTAGACCTATTGCGAGGCCCAGGAACAAGGTCATGACCAAAATCACCCACGTTGGGGTGTCCTTGTCAAGAATTGTCATAACTCCAAACATGGTGACCATAAGAGCCCAACCACCAAGCAAGAAGCCCATGTATCGTCCTGTCCTGTATGCCACAATCCCTACGACAGCCGCCATAGGAGCAACAGTGATAGTAGCAGGAAGTGCCCATACACCAGCCATAAGCGGTGTCTGGCCTTGGATGCCAAGAAAGTAAACGGCAAGGTAATATAGAACCATCCACATGAGACTGCCGTGGATAGTCGCACTGGCAAACTGGAGGACTGTCGATCGATGTCGGAACAAGCTCTTTCGAAACATGGGCTTTATGGTCGTACTTTCGTAGCATCCTAGCCCTAGGAACGCGAGGAACGAAACGATTAGAGGAACGATTGCTGCCGCTGAGTTCCAGGGGAAGCGCGAGCCACCCCAAGTCAGAGGGAGTAAAAGACAGACACTCGCGATGATATAAAGGAGAATGCCCACCCAATCGAGATTCTCGATGAGACGCAGGTTTCGCTTCCCTTTGTCGTAGCCTAGGAGAAAAATGGCCCCTATCAAACTGCTTCCAAGCAATGGAAGGGTGCACCAAAAGATCCATCTCTGCGACAATTAGCATCGGGGCATGTGGTATGGTAATAAGGGATACAAACCCATTGGGAATCTTTGTTCTGAACAACAGCTCCTCCAATCAGGGGCCCAGCAATAGTCCCTAGAGCCCAAGAGACATGTTGATATGACATCCACCGCGAACGTTCACGGATTGCGAACATGTCCGCGTGGATTATACCTGACAATGCCTGAGGTCCTCCCGATCCTATTCCTTGCACAGTCCGACCTGCAAGAAGCATTATGCTGCTTTTCGCAGTCCCGCAGAGGACCGTTCCGGTGATGAAGATGACGAGGGATGCCACATATGCTGGCCTTCTCCCGACGACATGTGCCATTTCGGCAAAGATGGGCTGGGCTATAGCTGTTGCTAACAGGAACACGGAACCCATGCTCAGGCTTTCGGAAAAGGAGGCATTCAGTTCTCTTGCGAGCGACTGGGTATCTGTTGGTGATGGCTTCACAACTGGGAGGGGCAAACTTACAGGAAGGACAACGCAGATGCAGGTCGCATCGAATGACTGGACAAGAGAAACCGTATTCATCACAAGCAGGATACTCATCTTTCGAGTATGAATGAGCTCTAGTTTATCTCCATGTTGTTCTTGGACCTCATCTTGGGAGGCAAGAGGTGCAGCTACCTCCTCGATCTTTTCGGTCATCGTGTTTGCCATGATTGAACAGTTGTAAGGATGGAAGAAAGTCAATTATGACATCTCACGCAATATTTCTGGACCTTATAAGAAGTTCAATCAGCCAATACCTCCATGACTAGAGCATGTAAACTTTCGGGGCTTTTGTTTACCAAAGGTTAAATAGGTAAATAAGGACAGGTGTGATCACGGGGACGTTTGGGGTCCTTCATCTTTACACACTCAACTTTAGAAATGTTCCGTAAAAGTCTTTTCCTATTCATCAGAAACAACAGCCATGGAACACCTTAACGGCCCCGCGATTCTTTCTGGACTCCTCATGTCCAGTGTTGTTTACTGGCATGTTTACTACCTCGCTGACTACCTCCTCCGCAAGTATGCACCAACAGTCCACGAACGACTCAGGCACGAAGACGAAATACGGAAGCTTATGCCCCTCTTGATCACGCTTGTTCGAATGACCTTTGGTCTTACCGTGGTTCTGCCGTCCTGTATCCAAGCTGCGAGAACTACGCCGTGGGGGGTTGATCAGCCCTTGAACAACGCTGGGAAAGTCTGTGTCGTATCACAACTTGCAGTATGGTCAAACGAGCTGCCTCAGGCACGGCTCTACTCTATGGAGCTGTTCGTACATCATATTCTCTGTCTCGTTGCGACAGCCAACATCATTCTTTCTCCACCGATACACCAGATCAAACCCCTCTACATCTACTTTGGGTCACAGTGTGGTGATCTCGGGCCAGGATCTGTCATGATACTTCGAATGGCTGGCCATAAGCTCAAGACTTCGAAGTTATTGTACAATGTTTCCTTGGGATCGACGTTACTGTTGATCATTGGTCGTATCGGGGGCGCTTTCTACACTCTCACCCACGTCCTCACCGACCCCTATAACCTTGCCGACTGGGTAAGCGCCCTCGGAATCTTGGTCTTTGGGTCATACTCTACATATAATGCCTTTCAACACTTGATACGCCTCGAGATCATCAGAGTTAATCCCTTGAGGTACAAGGTCACCTACTTCTACCAGTTCGCAGTGCCTATATCACACTCGTTACTGGCAGTCGCCTGTAGCGTTACGCTTCTATCAAGCTTGTTTTTATATGGAATCTACCTTGGACGGCCCTTGAGGCCTGGTGAAACACATCGACTGTCACTTCACAGCCTTATTGCCGTTGCACTCGGCATGACGGGAGCTTTGGTCGCAAGGCTCGCTTGCCCGCATAATGCCTCCCGATCTAATTCCTGGGGGCGTTTTTACGTTCCGTTTGGCACAATCTTGACAGTCACATGTATATCACTCATCAGCACTTTCACGAGCTATACGGACCACAACACAGTTATGGCATCGATAGGGGTCAGCTTACCTCTGTTCTTCAGCCTTGCCAGGGTAGCCCAATACTACGCAGCCAAGGATGTAGAAGTAGCGCGCGATGCGAAGCTACCTCCAGGCGTCAACTTTATAAGGAAACATGTTGAGATTGCCCTTAAACATGCTGTCATATTCGTCATCCTTCTGGGGATCTTGATTATCAACCTCCTGAGTCTTTCAGAGGCAGCCCGTCTTTCAATTGCAGCATGCCTTGTCGTGCAACCTCGATATCGTTGGAACATCGCACCTCTAGCCGCTGCAAATATCCATGGGCTAGCAGGCACTTTGCTGGCTATCGTACTTATATTGTTCGAGCCTGGCTTTATTGCTTTTGCCACAACTGGAAGATTCATCCGCCTTGAAAGTTCCTGGTCCGCCATTTTTCAGAACTATCTACTTCTAGGAGGAACTGTTATGGCTGCCATCTCTGTGTGTAGATCCGAGACTGCATCAGGGCCATGTGAGACTATGAAGAAGCCTTGCAGGTCGAAGAGGTTTTATCCTATCACCATCATCTTCGTCTTCTTCTGCATTTTACAGGCAATGCTGATTGCCAGGTACATGACTTTCGATGGGAAGACTCCAGAGATTTGTCCTGGTTTTGTGAACTTTAGATCAATCTTTTCAGACGTTTACACTTGGGTGGGCGCACTTCACATGGCTTCGTTGCCCGTGGTTGTTTTACAGGAGTTGGAGTAGGGAAGCATGAGTCCTCTGTTTCAAAGGTAAGAGGTGCTAAGGCAATCAAAGATTTATCAGGTCTTTGGTCAAGCTGAGCCCTCATGCACTCACCCGTTCTCCTCTAATTCGTTTCCCCTCCACTGCTCGTTTGTCTCCATTGCCTGACACCTGCCAGGCACTGGCAGCTAAGCCTGGCCTTTTCACCTCGTCACTGAATCAGTGGCTCAGGCACAGGTTATTATTCCCCTCTACCTTACCCACTTCCTCTCCTACTTCACCGTTTATTTATTCCTCTTATTTCTGCAGCGCGTGACCGAGACTCCTCCCATTTCTGACGCCTCCCAAACTGTCGTCATGTCGGCAGAACAATCACGGGAGGACACTCCTTCGCAGCGGGAGAAAGACCTCTCCGTAAAGCTCGAAGAGGCGGAACTGGCCATCCAAGCCAATTCGCTACGCGAAGCGAGGCTTTTTTAGCGAACTTCTCGAAGCAAAAACGACGCTTCTGAATGAATCCCAGCAGCGCGAACGTCGCCTTTCAGCCCAGCTGAAACGAAACACGGCCGATCTTGATGAGTCTCAGAAAAGAGAGAAACAGACTTTGGCTCAATTTGAAAAGCTCACTTCCGAGTTTGAAGCCTTGAAAAAGAGAGCTGACGACCCGTCAGCGGAAATGCTTCAGAAAGAGGCCGCTCTCGCTGCGTCTCGACAGCAGGAACGACAATTGTCGATGGAGCTTCAGAGTGTCAATAATGAGCTTTTCTCCTATAAAGATAGCCGAAAGCCTATTGAGAGAGAACTTGCAGACGCAAAGAAGAATTTAGAACGATCGCGAAACTCCGCAACAGAGCAATCAGCTCGTCTCGATGAAGCTAACAAGAAGGTCCGAGAACTTTTGAAAGAGCTAGAACAATCCAAACAAAAGATATTCGATATGAGGAAGGCCAGTGAACATGCAGGCCACAACTACCAGAGCCTTTGGTCTCGGTACAACAGACTACAGGAATCGAACAAGAACAATCGTTATTACCAGCAGTCAACATACCAATGGCCACCACTCCCAGCACCGTCTCAGAGCTTTCAATTCAACAACCAGCCACGAGATGTAAATCTTATTTTTGACTTTAAACTCGGAGCGAATCAGCAAGGGTCGCAAGTCAATGTGGCACAGGGGTTTGGAACACAGACAAACTCGGCGGCCACGTTCGGCGCAGTGAGTGCTATACAGCCAGGAGGCTCACGGTCACTCAGTCACAACGGCAGCGCTCAATCAAAGTCTTTCAGAAGTTTTAGACCTGCCACGCTCAAGCACAATCTCCTCTCTAACCC
>JAADJF010000361.1:0-38061 GCA_012932015.1 Fusarium acutatum
ATACTCTGAGCGAACAACTAATGATGGAAGAATAAAGACATTCAGACATTTAGATAATTATATATCTTGATATATATAATATGTATGATAGTAATCAAATGATTTACTTAGTATGATTTGGCTCATCTCACCGTGAAGTCGGGGATTACCGTATTCGGATTGAAGGATCAAACTGAGGTGTGTAGTCTAGGACTTTGATACCTTTCGTATATACACGTAATCAGCCTCAAACTCATGCCAAACGTAAGCTTTTGATTGGCGCTTCATTGCCTTTGTCACTCTTCACTCTTCACAAATGCACTTTTATGTTATTTTGTGAATTTACATTTCTATTCATGCCCCGAGAGTTCCGATGTTTACATACAATGGCGCTTACAAGGCATATTTGGCTTTCAATACCTTGGCGATGCCTGGAGGATTGTGCTTCTTGGCGCTGTGATGAGACAAACTGTAGGCTAATACTCGAGTTTATCTGAAACTGTTCGTGTTGGTGCATGCTATGCTATTGACTCGGCTATGTCGGCTCGATATATGTTTACATTTTATGCCGCATTTATTTACCCTCAAGTCTCTGTTAACTACTGTCTATTCAGTTGCATTGTCATTGTCAACATGTGAGTTAAATGAGGTGCATGCCCCGCAATCATGACTCTCCCATCGCTTGCAGGGGCTGTCCGACGTCACTGGCCATATTCACTGAAAGCCCCTCTATTCTATCCAACCTCATCAAGCTCTAGCTAGCTCGAGCTCCATCAGCTGGAACAACTAGAGCCGCCATAACCTCACTCTGAATACCCTCAGACTAGAGAATGCCCGCCCCCGAGATACCAAACCTTTTAAATTCTCTCCGCAGCGCACGAGGAGGTAGAGGCCGTGGTAGAGGACGAGGAGGTCACGCCTCATCAGCTGTTACTCACGATGCTACCATCCAAGGCACGGATACTGATGCTTCAGTGTCGAGGCTGAACGCTGTTGATTTGGGGTATCTTTATGATCCGTATGCTCAGTACTTTGTGCAGAGTGGCGATGGACCGGTGGCGAGAAGACTTCCTATAATCAATCGAGGTAGGCTAGAAAACATGGTCATGGCCCCCAAAGTATACTCACACCTTTTATAGGAACATATACCCGCACTATCTCTCTGGACACTCTTATCGAGTCGTTTCTAGACGGCGATCAAGACAGTGAACAAGGCGCAGGACCGAAACAGGTTGTATCTTTGGGGGCTGGTACTGATACAAGACCTTTTCGACTGTTCTTTTCCGAATCGCGTCCTGGATTGGTCTATCATGAGCTTGATTTTGAAGTTGTCACCTCAAAGAAATTACGGACTGTACAAGCGACACCCAAGTTGAGAAATATCTTGAAAGATGCTACTCAGTTGACTGAACACTCCTGGTCAGCTAAACCCACTGGATGTGAATACTACTGCCACGGCCAAGACCTGAGAGGTTTCTCTCAATCAAAAACACCGAAGGAGGAAGATGAGACAGAAACAACGTCGAACGAAATCTCTCTCCCTGGAATACGGACCGATATTCCCACGCTACTCCTCTCAGAGTGCTGTCTCTGCTATCTCACCACCACGGAAGCCTCAGATGTGATCAACTTCTTCAGCTCACGAATACCCAACCTCGGCGCAATTATCTACGAACCGATCCGTCCAGACGACGCCTTTGGAAAGATGATGGTGTCGAACCTAGCAGCGCGTCGCATCCAAATGCCCACTCTTCAGATGTACCAGACACCGGAAGACCAACGGGTGAGAATGAGCAAAGCCGGATTTGAAAAGGTTTATCATATGACGATTGAGGATATCTGGCAGAATTGGGTGTCGGCGGATGAAAAGCGACGTGTGGATTCGCTGGAGGGGTTGGATGAGGTTGAGGAGTGGAAGTTGTTGGCAGCGCATTATATCGTCGTTTGGGCTTCAAAAGGGGAGGGGTTTGAAAGTTGGGACAGTGTAAGAGGCTGTAGTTGATTCCATTAGTCGGACAATGTCCATGAATACTTACTTGCAAATTGGCTCATGATTGTGTACAATCCATATCAAATGGTTCGTGATCATGCCCGGTTATACAAGAACAGCCGATATAATTGTCAAAAATGTTCAGCATTTCAATTAGTTAATCAGTTATTGAAGCGACCCATGCCTCAATAAATTTGTCTTGTCTATCAGGATCTGTTACTGACTATCATGACTTGTCTTAGGCGCAGGAACAATATATTTCCTATTTGAGTTTAGCCCAATCTCTCCTGGCCGTTCATCCCGACAAAGTCACTTACCATCCTCAGGCGAACCAACATTGACCTTTGAATCGCCATTCGAGAATACACATTCATATACAACTTGTTCAACCACTTGGAAATCAATTCTCAATTTATTGCCCGAGTCGCATACACTATAGCTACAAGCAGGATCAGTTTCACATTGAATCGACCGTTGCTCTTTAAGCATCAAGGTATTGCGCCTCTCACCCTCCAAACACCATCGCACTACTACTCCGTACGCTTTAAACCTTCATTGCTTCACAGAACTAACTTAAATATGCAGATAAAAAGATCAGTCTTGGACAATCAAACTATTCAAGTCCTCTCAGGCGCACAACAACAATCCCTTGACGTCTCATCTCACAACGCGACAAGATGGCGGATTCAAGAGATAGCAAGTCGTATAAATATCGCCAGGAGATCAGTCAAATGATGTACGTCTCAGGCGAGACCGCAGAACCGCCCGTCGAGACAACAAGTATCATTGAAGACATTGTCCGCCAACAAGTCATCGAACTCGTGCGTCCCTCTTCCCCGTCACCCACTCTCACCTCGTACTAAACCCTCTCAGCTCCGAAACTGCACCGAACTCGCTTCGCGTCGCGGTTCAAAATCCATTAGCATCAACGATCTCATCTTCCAGATCCGCCATGACCAAGCAAAAGTCTCTCGTCTGCGCACCTTCCTCTCGTGGAAAGACGTGCGAAAGAACGTAAAGGACTCTGATGATAAGGGCGCTGATGCAGATATCGCTGCTGGTGATGATCCCGTGGCTGCGGGTGATAACACGACGGATGAAGCAGCCAAGAAGAACAAAAAGGCCAAGGTCGGGTTGCCTTGGGAGCCTTCATCGTATTATAATGTTGAGGTCCCTGAGCGTGAGGAGGAAGAGGATGAAGAGGAGGAGGAGATGAACTACATCACACTGCAGCGTCTGCGCAAAGCAGATGAGCGCACAAAGGCCATGACGAAGGAGGAGTACGTTACGTGGTCTGAATACCGTCAAGCATCGTTCACCTACCGCAAAGGCAAGCGATTCCGCGAGTGGGCAGGCTTCGGCATCGTCACAGACAGTAAACCCTCCGACGACATTGTCGATATTCTCGGCTTTCTCACCTTCGAAATGGTCCAGACCCTCACCGAGATGGCGCTCAAGGTCAAGGAGCAGGAAGATCTAGTGCGTGCCCAGAACGGAGGCGATAATGTTGGAAATGCAAAGAAGCGGAAGCATGAGGGCGCGTTGTTCGATTTTCCTAGTGAGGGAAAGACGCCAATCGAGCCTCGTCATGTTCAAGAAGGATCACGAAGATTGCAGCAGAGGCCGAAGAAGTCGAGGGCCATGCTCAACGGCACCAGGATTGCACAACACACGCCGCTCAACATCTTCTAGCGATCTATATGTGCATCTTTCACGACTTTATTGTACGGCAAGGCGTTGGATTTAGGAACATCACCAATGCAAGGGTTGGTTAGTGGGGAAGGCGCATGGAAAAGGTATTTGGATGTTCATTAAGGTAGTACTTGATAGATTAGTGCCAACAGCTCGTCGGCTATTTGTACACGTTTTTCGGGACTTGCATGCTGTAACTCCCAACCCTATGCTCGAGACACAGATGCATGCTGTAACTCCCAACCCTATGCTCGAGACACAGACATCTTGCGTCGTCGAGCAGCTGCAGCATCCTCACAGAGTCGCGTGCCGACTCTTTGTAAACTCACGGGTAATTCCTCCTCACCGTCACTATCGACCTCCTTCTCATTATCCTCTTTCCTATGATTCCGTCTTCTCGCATGGCCTGCACGAATTGTTTGCGTTCGCTGCAGTCCACTCGCCCTACTCTCGACTGTCGGAACCTCCTCTGCCGGAACACCGGTCGTGCGGCTATCAGCAGTCGGTACGCGAGACAGAGGCATCCGCGTCAAGTGCTTACGCTCTCGATAGTTACTAAGAGTAGGAGTCTTTAGTAGACCGCTGCGGAAATCATTAACTCCAACAAGAATTTTAACAAGCTGTACAAGCTCTTCGAGGTATTCAATGATCTCCATCTGTCCAGAAGTGCTCGCGTTCCAAGAGAGAAATCGTTTTTGTGTGATGAGGTATGCGACCTGCGCAGCAAGCTCCCCATTCTCGTCAAAGACACTTGGTGGTTCGCCAGCCGGTGTCTGAGTGCCACTCCTGGACGCAAGAATCTCGTGCACATGGTTGACTAGGCGCAGTTGCGCCAGCCGACTCGACGGAATAAACTGTGGCAGAGGCGTCCAGGTAATGAACGCTTCGTATACCGTGAAAAGTGTCAGCATGATACTGGCAGCCACATTCCGTCGATAGGCGTGGACTTGAGGATTCAAGTCTTCCAAAATAGACGAACCATACTCTCTCCGCAGCATCACGACGTTTTCCATCCTATCGATAATTTGATGCAACACGTAGAAGATCTCTTTGTAGACGGGCACGAGCGGTTTAAAATCACCCTTTAGTCGCGGCTCAGTAACGGAAAATGGGAGAAACGTCTCAGCCGCAGCCAGAGCTCCTCGTGCTTTGTTTGTGGCACGACGGAAGCGCTTGTTGAGGTCGGGATTCCGGAAATTTGGCTTGATGGGCTCGTCCAGGCCAACAGCCATTGCGGCTTGCATATTCTGAACCTGTTTGACAGACGCGGCAAGCGACTCAACCAGTCGATCCCTAGCTCTGACTGGATATAAAATAAGTTCAATCAGCAGCGCAGTGGTCCCCCCGATGAGAAAGGCACACAAGCGCTTATAGAAATAGTGATAAGCGGGCTCGGAGCCGTTAACAGCAGCTAGTACTGTTAGTATACTAAGGATACCCGAAATGATAGCAACTTACAGAGCGCGACCACGACCATTGTCACTGTAGAGATCATGCCGGCCTTGACATATCTAGTGCCAAGCTGGACATAGAACGACGGCATGATACCAATGATCAGAACGAAAACCATGGCGATCAGACTTCTGTTCCCAACTATGGCACATGCAAAGCCAAAAGCGCTACCTGCTACGACACCGCAAAGACGAATGAAAAAGACGTGGAAGGACGTTCCTATGGCCACTTCAAAGACGAGAAACAGCTGCATCGGTGCCCATATGCCACGATAGTCTGCGTACCATCCGGCCTGAGACTCCACAAAAGCTGGCCAGCTAAGTAAGAGGATGGCGATTGTGAGCTTGAACGCATATTTGACGTGTTCCGAGTCCTGGGTCCATTCCAAGGCATCGGCTGCCATCCCTCTAATCTTGAGTATCTTACTGCGTTGCTGAGGCTGAGATTGCTCTTTCTCTTGTGATTGTTCAGCGTTGCGGTCCTCTCTCGCCTGAAGAACTGGCTCGGCAAATCGAATGCCTTTTTCTTCGTCCTTTCCCTTCGAGGGCTTTGTTTTCGTATCTTTATTGCTTTGGTGTCTTTTACTTTTCGACTTGTGTCCTGTTATACTCTTTCCTCGACGAGCTTCTTTGCGAGCCGCTTCTGGCAGAACAAAACCATCACTCTCACCACCAGTAATCAACCACTGCCTAATGTCGACATGCTTGGGGAACCAGATTGTGGCTCTGTCGTTTCGAGCTTGCCTCTGTTCAACTGTTTGTCGAACATGGCGAAGCATCTCTAAAACATACTTAGCTGCCTGGCGCAGACTGAGTACGAATGAAGAGATCAAGAACGTTTCCATTCGGGGCATAAAGTCCGTGCTATAACCACTCTTATCCATACCTGAACGGCGAAGCTCCATGGAGCAGCTGGCATCGAAATTAGCGATTGCCTCCGCGAAAAGGTCGATTCTAAGGTCCAATTCTTGGAGATGGATTCCACTTGGGGTCGGTGCTCCTGAAGGCAGTCTTCGTACGTCGTAGCAGTAAGCGACACATATGATGACCAGGCGTACAGCCTCCTTCAGCGAACCCTCAAACACCTGAACAGGCTCTCGGATACGCTCAATGATGGACTCAAGAAGACTTGCGCTACTAGCTTCGATCTCCCTTAGAGGCTTGCTTTCTTCAACCCTTTGAAGGTAGTCGTCAAAGGTGCTCATGCGTTTGATTCCACTGGGCCCGGAGATATCGCTGTCGCTTTCATCATCGGTGTTGTCATTATTTTGCAATACTATGAATTTGTTCTCACATGCAGCGATAATGTTGACTGTATTTTGGACGAGGCTGCTCATATAGGAGGTAGTCAGAGGCTTCATACTGCTTAGAGGAAGGGCAGACACAGAGATCTCGTAGTTAACTTCCTTCTGAGCCGCTTTGCAATGAGTGTGACGTGCGCGAAGACTCCCCTTGTTGCCTATCAGGCTCTTGATCGTCGTAAGGCCAACTGGAGTGGTGGACATATGATATCGATGTTGAGATTGTTTAAAGGGATTCGGAAACTGACTCAACCACTTGCGCAAATAACCCTTCTTGCGCTTTGGTTTCTCGGGGACACTCTTTACAGTGTTTGTCATTGTAAGAGCAGTGACCGAGGAATCTTCTTCAGAATCAGCACCGGGTGTGATGAACCAATGCGTAGCCCGTGTCACGGTATCCATCGTTTCGATAAGAGCATCAATGGCAGATACACCGAGGTAACTGCTCGATAACTCGGGAAATATTGATAGGTTGACCACAATTGAGATACCACCGCCGACCATCATAGGGTAGTAAGTGTGCGTAATAACCTCTGAAGACACCGAGGTGTAACCCCCGAGCAGAGTAATGATATTGGCAATAAGAAAAAAGGTGACAAATAAGAACATGCGGGGACTAGCCGATCTTACGTAGCCATGAAAGAAAGCAGCAATAGTGAAGAATACTGCGCAGATAGCATTATGGCGTGTTTCGTTTGTTGCTGTTTGAGAAGCCAACATAGACAGCTTGAGTGCAACTATGGACCATGCAAGTCCGAATAAGGTGCCCAGCAGCATCATGAGAAGGGTCTCGATCATGGGGCCCAACCTTTGGCCTGGATGAGCAAAGACAGTAGCCATTGGTGCAAGAAAGGTCGAAGGGCCCAGGACTGCCGCGGCTTGAGGACTCATGACAGCGACGACCGAGCCGGTACTAGCGATGGAGCACTTGATAATCTGTTTCCATAGATCGTTGGTCTCGGTGTCAACCCAGAGGACTATAGCCAACTCTCGAAGGCGTTTCGTCACAGTCTTCATGATGGGTGATTTAGCCATGACTGCAGTCAAGGTAAAGATATAAGCTGATACTTTGGTGAATTCGTTCGAGCTTGATGAGAATCGTCAGTCATCCTCTCGTCTTGCGGACGGACGCTTCGAGATTCGTGTGAGCGCCAGATAAGAGAAGAAACAGTCGAGCACGGCCAGCCATGCAGAAGGAAAAGATGAAAAAGAAGTTCAAATCGTCAATGCTCGATGATGTCTAATCATGCAATTCATGCCCAGCAGTAGGGGTCGGATTCCTTAATATCGTATCGCGTCTTGGGCTCCAAGGCTTGGCTACTCGTGGGTCATGAATGATTCGTGTCTGCAGGGGGGGGAACTATATCACTGCTTTTATAAGTGTATTATATTAAGATAAGAAGAGTTTTCCAAGATGAGAGAGAGAGCAATCGTATAATCATGAGTCGTGGGAATAAGCAATTGATGAAAAGTCATGGAAACACAGTGAAACAAAACGATGGTTGACGAAAACTTGGAAAGTGCCGGAGATGGAACATCGGCACACGACGCTAAGGCAGGTTGCCCACGCGATGTGCAGAGACCTCGACTCCCATCTTTCAGGGCCAATGAATGGCATTGTATTCCGTACAATTGGCTTCTATAAGATGAAAATTGGTGTGATTCAGAGCCAACCTACAAGATCATCTCTATAAGAGAAAAAGACCAGTTCCAAGTCATATCAACGTTTTTGCGGGGGAGTAAACGGCCTCAGCCAAGCCAAGTCTGGTTGCACAACACAAACAGGGGGTAAACGTGTGCTAGAAACCGGAGCTAGGGGGGAAAAGAAAACTTAGGACCTCGACCTTAGGTGACAAAAAGACTTCGGTAACTTAGTATGAGTTTACGATACCATTTGCGGAGTTTATTTTGACACCTTATATCAAGGTCTGATATTTTCTTGCTCCCCGAGGCGGGGGCATCCCCAGGGTCTCTTAGTGGCAGCCTTGCAGCTCTTCAGTGGCTTCATCCTACCGCACTCAGCCAATCCGCATCAACCCTTGTGTTCCGCGACAGCCTCCTAACAACGTCGGCTTATCCATGCCACCATCATAACTAACCCCAGCTCTCCTTTCTCAATCGCCTCTCTCTCGCCTTGAGCTTCAGCCTTGCCCAAAGCCAAGATGCTTTCCTTTATCCTCATCCAGAACCGACAGTACGTCCTCTCCAATCCGCGCAATTTCTCCGATCAAAAAGGTACTGACTGCTTCTCAGGGGCAAGACTCGTCTCGCAAAATGGTACGCCCCTTTTAGCGACGAGCAAAAGATCAAGCTCAAAGGCGAAGTCCATCGCCTCGTTGCACCCCGCGATCAGAAATACCAATCCAACTTCGTCGAGTTTCGCAACAATAAGATCGTCTACCGTCGCTACGCCGGTCTTTTCTTCTGCGCCTGCGTCGACACAAACGATAACGAGCTCGCCTACCTAGAGGCTATTCACTTCTTCGTCGAGGTCCTCGATGCCTTTTTCGGAAACGTTTGCGAGCTTGATCTTGTCTTCAACTTCTACAAGGTCTATGCGATCCTCGACGAGGTGTTTTTGGCGGGCGAGATTGAGGAGACGAGTAAACAGGTTGTGCTTACACGGTTGGAGCATCTCGACAAGTTAGAATAAGGCCGGCGCTCGGTCGGGATCTGAAAGGCCGTGGGAGTAGGCGGAATGTTATGAAATACTGCTTCATCTGGCCGAAATCGTCATTTGCATATCATAAGGGCAGGCAGGAGTTAAGGCGTTTCGTGGAGGCATCCACAATATCGAGAATATACCATTATCGCTGCTTTGTTCTTTTTATCCCAATCTCCCGCTAGAAGAGTATTGAATTGGATATACAAACGACACTTCTTCGACTCATATCGTCAGATCGATGGGAGACGAGATCGTGCCGGATCCTTTCAAAACCAACCTGGGGCTACTGCTACCACCAGTGTCGAGTCTAGCTTTTTTCTTCGCTGGTGCTCCCCCATGTTCTCCTTTTATGTCCAACGACGTAGCCTCTGGTGATTTTTCAGACTCCGTATCTGTATCTGCAGCAGTCTCTATGCTCGGGAACGGGATGTCCTTCGTCGGCCAGTTCTCTAGAGCAGATTTGGTTTTGGTATTCGCATATTCATCAAACTTTCTGATTTGACCGCGGGTCTTGAACTCCAATTCTCAGCAGAGGAACTCCCAGACATGTTGTTCACCTTACATTGTGATTGTGCAGTGGAGGCACGTCTTCAACCAAGCCAGAGGGCGGTATGGGCTCTGTGTTCCTATACCTGTTAGCACGATATCCATACCCATGCTAGCTGAGCATCATACTTAAGTTTAAGGAACTGATGCTCTATTTCATGTCGTAAAGAGTTTCTCTTCTCCTTCCGCTGTTTTGTTTCCTCGTCCAACTCAGTATCCTCGTTATTGCTTTTAGCCCACAAGGCGATGGCGTCTTCAATCCCTAACCCCCAAGAGACCACAAAGGAGACCCATTGCTCGACGATTTGGCTTTGGAGACAATCTTCTATCGTAAAGTCTTGGTGCATAAGCCATCTCATGTAAATTCTCCCCATTCTCATATTTGAGAAGCTTTCAGGTGTAGCATTAAACCTCTGTTCGAGCAGGTTCTGGGAGACTTGAGCCAGTTGTGATTCGTCTCGCAGGTTGCTAAGACCGAGGGTGTAGCGGAGAGTGTTAAGAAGGTTTCGACTTGATTCCATTGTATTCATATACCGTGAAGGTTACCGGAGAGAAGGTTGTACTTGAAAAGACTGAGTGACTGGTGAATACGGGTATTCCTATGCTTGTATGGATTGATAGAAAGCCGAACAAATAAGCACTTCTCGGAACGTGATTGAAAGGAAGAAAGTAGAAACAGTAGAAACGCGGGGATTCTGAAAGTAAATACTCCAGGCAAGGTTGAAAAACATAAGGTAGTCGCAACTCATGAGTTATTGAGTTCGTCTTCAAAGCCTACTGATGCATAACCATCATCTGTATCAAGCCCAGTAAACTTTTGCCAGACCTGGCCGTAAAACAAACCATTCTGGCAGGGCCTTATTCACTGTCCTTGCTTGAATACTCTAGCTCGCAGTCGAAGCAAGCGATCCTAACTGGTTTTCACTGACAACCATACACATCTATCTTGCATCTGTGTAAGGTACCAAGTCAGTAAAGGCCTTTGCGTGTAACATCACGCTTTTGTTCTATGGTTGAGCTGCAGTGAATGGTGTGACACAAAGTCCATAGTCCACTACTGAGTATCAATGCTCCTTGACCATAGAACACGCACAGCGACATGATTCACTCTGATGAAGTTGAAGGGCGCCCTTCACTGAATAGACCTTTCATCTACTCACTATCATATTCTTAAACACAATTCACAGGCTCACAACACTTGTTCATCAACAAAATAAACCCTAAAAACTCCACATTGCGCAATATCACCACTCCATCCAAAGCACCTCATCGCTTCTTCAGCGCCGCAAACCTTCTCTCCAAGTCCCCAAGATCCGGGATTGATCCATCAGGCTCACCCTTTCTCGCCGCTGGTTCCGCCTTCTTACTTGGCTTCAGCTCTACTGAACCAAGCGTCACCTTGGGATGTATGTTGTCGGTTGTCATCCGTGGTGGTGTCACTGTCAAAGGACTCGTGGGACCGCCACCAGCTAGCTTCTTAACTGGTGTGTTTAACACTGGATCTTTGGAATCAGCTGCGAGAGGCGTTTCAAGAACCTTTTGTTTCTGGCCGCCTTGGTCGTCGTCATCATCGTCGTCGTCGAGGAGTTCGGGGGGTGGTGAGACTGCTTCCCGCTTGGGCCAGTCTACTCCATATGCTCTGGCGATTTCTTCCAGGTATCCCACCACAAGCTCTTCGCGTGGGGGCGTGACGCTGAGTTTCTTGACGACCTTCTCATTGACCTTTCCATCTGTGTTCTCCGTCGCCGCAAGAACATAGTCCTTTCCATACTTCTCCGCGAAGAGCGTCCTCACCGTAGCCAACTCTTTGATCTCTGTCTTGGGCGCTGCATATATCAGACTCTGAATGGCCTCCTCCAACCCAGGATCAACAGTATGACCCTCCATCAACCCAGCACGAGCAAGTAGTAATTCGCAGTAAAGTTCGAGCATCTCGTGAAGCTCGGAGGTGATGTCGGATCGAATGATGTTCTCGACGCGAATGCGGGCTGAGTCTTCCTTTCCTGCCTCGAGGAGCTGAGCCATAGCTCGTCGCGCGGTCTTTCCAAGCTGTTCATCGCGCTGTTGGACCATGCGCAACCGCGCGATGGTGAGCTTAAGCTGAACTTTGAGCTTTGTCTATGGATTGGAAGCAAAACGTTAGTTGATACTTCGACTGGCGCATCATGGCATTGGATGCGATAGCGGGGAAGCGGGGGGGCAACGGACTATAAGACTAGCACCTGGCGCCATGATGAGCTCACGAGGAGTGATATAGCAAAGGTCAGTATATAGAGGATGAATGAGCAAGAAGCCTTGAGAGGAGGTGGACAGCGGTATAAAGGTGAGATTGAGATACAAAGAGTGTGGAGGGGTTTAAGTTGGGCACATTCAGTTGAAGTGCTGTAACTGCGCTGTAGTGTAAGGCAGCCTGCCCTGCCATGCGAACGCCCAGACGCTATGAGCTCATTGCTTGAAGCCTTAAAGCCCCACTATAGCTTCAACTCATCCACATCCGGATCAAGCCGAAGCTCAAGACTTCAGGCAACCTTTTATTCATGTCAGTGAATGGAAGCAGTAATTATCGAGTATAGGCAGAAGCATTCTTCCTGCCATGTAAGGTCTTGTGATAATCAATGTACACCAATACTTCCATCAGTAAATACTTAGGTATACAGCTCGTCTCTATGTACCAATAGCCATCCCAGTTCAAAAGGCTATCTCATAGCTCCAGATGATCTCAAATAATAGAATCCTTCATCGCCATATAACGCCGTACCCTAATCCCAGTGATCCCAAATGAAGTCATGGTTGTACACTCCCTCTATCTGCCAGGGATCTGCAGCTCTACAAGCAGATGATGCATCTACTCCATATCGGCATCCTGTGCAACTGGTACTACACCATCAGTTGCCTCTCCCTTGAACACGTCGTTGCCTTCGTATGTGACTCTTCGCCATCCACAAGCCTCCTTGTCATCCTTGATCCATTCCATCGTGGGAAAGTAGTGATCATTCTTCTTCATTGTGATCACCCACGGCACACAGTCAAAGGTTACAGCTTTGAGTCGGAAGTCTATATCATGTTAGCTTTTCCGTCTATTCAAGTTTTCAAGAAGCAGTGGCTGACTCACAAGTATTATCAGGAATTTCCCGGGTCGCGGCAATGAAAGAGTCGAGATCAGGTGTAGGAGTACCATTCACATGAGTAATGAAGTTGGTTGGTGCAACACCGTACTGATAGGCAGGCGATCCACGAATTCGACTAGAGACGTAAACCTCACTATGTAGTTTGCTGATCTGTTGTCGAACAGCCTGGTGAGGCCTGTGAAGGATGGCACCGCAGAAAGAAACGGCATGGTTTGTTTCCATGTCGTCTGCTGCCACCGTAGGAAGTTGTAGGTGCATCTCCTCACACTCTCGCACAATAACCGCGTCCAGCAGCTCGTGTGAGTACATCAAGTCAAAGTCGGAAATGGTAGTGCAAATCTTGCCGTTCAGCGTGAGGATGATGTCTCCTTCGAGCAGAGATACAGGGTGGTTCTCGCGCTCAAAGGTTCGCTTGCTGACCATGAACAGCTGATGATGTGATCGGTTGGTCTGGGTAACCTTCTTGATCCACTCATCGGAGACGCCCATGACGGATGCCTGAGCCATCTGGACTGATCTGAACTCGACGGACAAGATACGCAGCCTGGGATTGATACCCTTCTGAACTGACTCTACGACAGGGAGCAGAGTCTTGGTGCCAAGACCGAGATAGTACTCTTCGTCGCGTGACGTATGATGGGAACGCTCTCCCAGATACGACAGCCACAGAGCCTGGACAGTACCGTCTGGCGCGACAAGAACACCACTGTTGCATGTCGAACCGAGGTTGCTGTCAATCGTGATGGCATCAACATTCACAGCACGATAGCGTGGCGCGCCCGAGTTGGCGGGAATGGCCACCGCAGTGATCTCGGTGACACTTGTAGATCCATGAACAACGCGCCCAATCCTATTGTAGCCGAGGAAATAGGTCTTGGCGCCTTGAGTGAGAACCTCATTGCTCAGGCGAGCGCTCATGACTGGCGCATCGACGAGTGAGGGATCGTACTGAATAATGGCGTAGTTCTGAAGGGGATGTAGGAAGACAACCTTGCCTTCAACAATGATGGAGTCAGCAATAGTGACAGTGATGTCGCAAAGATCATATGGGACAATAGCCCTGGAGATCAGAACGAGACCCTTGTCTGCATCAATCACAAGACCCATGCCCCAACGGCGGTTCTTAGGGAAACCGTCGAGTTTCAATGGCATAGTGCAGTTGATGTGCACAAAACTGCGAATGAGGTCGGCAATGCCTTGGTGAGGCATGTGGTCCAGTTCAATAAAGGAGGCGGATCGTCGAGTAGGTGGAACAGGAGGCAATGGGTCTCCCAGGTCAGTAAAGTCCCAAACTCCCGACTCATCGTTTCGAACAGCAAGTTTCATCTTGGCCGCCCAGTGTCGGTCAATGTAGGCAACGGTAGTGTTGAGAGTGTGAAGGTCACGAAGGTGTTTGTAAGTGACAACAACTCGTGCGCGATCTGGGATTGCCTTCATTACTTGGATGAAAGTGTCAAGGTCTGGCACCTTCTTGTGGTCAATACTCTGGACAATCCAGCCATTATCCGTGTTATCAAATCGGAATGAGCCCGCTGATTCGCAAACATAGACTCCCTTGACAGCGACAGCATAGAGTCTTGCTTGCTGATAGGACAAATCATGGAAGCTGGCGCCCGCCACTGAAACGAATCGGTCAGGGGTAATCTTGTGAAGATCCCCAACCTCAATTTCGACTTCCACGTCCTGTCCACCACGCTGAAGGTGCAGCTTAATGGTTTCTCCAACGCTCGAATCCAGAATGTCGTCCAATCGAATAAACTGGGTGATAAGTTCGCCGTTGACCTTGATCAAAACGTCACCTTCCTCGATCTTCTTGTCTGAAGGGCCCTGGGGAAGGACAATCTCAGCTACAAGCATGTTGGTCTCCTCCGGAAACTTCTCACGCATGGCAGCCTCCCATTGAGGGCTCAATCCTAACCTTCTGCACTCGTCAAAAGGCTTGAGAAGGAACTGGCACTGAATATCGCCACGTGTGACAGGCTTGCCGTTCTGAATGCACTGCAGAGCACGGAGTGGTCGATCCAATGGTAGGAAGTAGTCCGTCGAAGCTCCGTCAGAACGACCGCCAGCTTGGAGTGCGACAGCGCAACCGTCCTTGTTCACGACAGGACTGCCAGAACTTCCTCCACTTGCAGCGGCGTTGGCCTGGTAGTAGCACGTATTGAAATCGCTGTATCCCTCGCCATATTCGGGGGCATTTCGATCCAGGCGACTGATGATACCTGACAAGATACTAAGCTTTTCGCCAGCATCGTTACCAACAACTCGAATCTCGGTTCCAACTATGCTTATTAGTAATGGTTTTCGGCCGTGATCGAAGTCGGGGGGTCTTGGGGTCCTTACCCTTTGCGAGGTCAGGTCGCAGCTCTAAGCCATCAATGTGCATATACTTGATCGCCTTGGGATCGTATCGTAGAATACCAAAATCGTGAACGGGGTCGCGGTATACGGGGTAACAGTCGACTTCTTCGTGGTTGTCGAAGACACAGTGGCCCCAGAAGGGACCAGCGCCGACAACGTGACGGTTGGTCAAGATGTATCTACAGAGCCAGATTAGAGCCTCTTCTCAGTTGTTATAGACAGATATTACACACCCTTTCTCGGAGTCAACAACGTAGCCAGTAGCTTCACTGGTCAAAGCAGAATCGGTATCGAAAGAGCAGGTCTGGCAGAACCTAATGGCGACAACGTTGCGCACCACCTTCTGGATGGTATCCTGCCACTCTCCCAAGCTCCCTGGTGTTCCGATATACATAGCGTGAGGGTGAAGTTCGTCGGTCATGTCGGAGTGGTCGTCATATTCAACAATGTCTGGTGTGTTATCGTTTGGGGAATGTTTTCCATTGATGGGTTTTTTGGAAGGAGGAGCTTCGTCTGGCGAGCCCGGGGCCTTTCTTTTAGCCCGGGCTGAACAAGTTGCGCCATTCATAACTGTTTTATTTTCTGTGATTTGCGATGGCAAACGCGACGACGATGTTGGTGAAGGAGAGCGCGAGTTTGGTTCGTGGTTAAAGGGGATCGAAAGTTGGCAACGTCACAGAGAGACAGGGATCGCAAACAGTGACGGGACTGAGACAACTGCGCGGGTAACGACAGGGAAACAGAGTTGCCGGGAGGAAAGAGGGGGCCAGCGATTAAGTAGAGAGAGAAGAAAAATCAAAGAATGCGTTGATAAGGTAGAAAGGATTAAGAGGGTGAACTCATGAGGGCATGTGATGACAGACAGGCCCAGGCTTGAGTGAGAGATGCGATGCGATGCAATCTGGGGAAAAATTTATGATGGATTCTATCCATCCATGCCTTGGCTTGGCCTCGAAAGTCCAGTCCAGTGATTGAGTGGATCAGCTGCAGCGGCGGGACTCCAAGGCTACAGGGGAAATCATACCCTCAAAAGCCGCTAAACGATGCAAGCGCCGTCATTCCCGCCGTGCCTAGGGTGCCTTCGGGTGCCCTTCAAGGTCTGACCCGGTCCCCACAAGACAAAGAGGTTGTGGGTGTGGTCGAGTCGAGATGGTGTGCCACATTAGAGACGATGGGGACGACAGATGACCAGTCAGATGGGGGGAAGAGATGGTGGGCGATTGAGACTTTTGTACCTATTTTGCTCACCTAGATTGTCAATATCAAGCTTATGAGTCCTAGATCTTTATATAATGCAACACATCGCACAAGACACCTGACCTTGTAAGTATGTGATGTCGTATTTATATGAGACATGGGCTTACGATGACCTACAATATATCTCCAAAGTCAAAGATAATATCGTACACAACAGAGAATCCAAGATATGGAGCACTGATTGACTAACAGAAAAAAAAAGAAAGAAAAAAAGGACAAACATCGTCTCACTGTTCCCCCTACTCGAGTCTCTTCACGTCATACACATCTACCCAAAATTCACTGCTGTCCTCCCTCATGTAACCAAACCTGCATCATCTATAAGGGTCGCTCCTCGATCCACGAGGCCTTGCCATGCATGCATATCCAAGACAACCCGCTACCGTCCGAGACACGGAAATAAACGTGGAGGGTTCCCAACCCACAAGATCCTGTGCTATCCTATCATTGTTGCACTGCTTCCCGATCCAGGTGACCACCAACGTGTCTCGTGCGATCCTCTCTTGCATATGCATATCATACAAACATTCAGAGCCCCTCTCTTCGCCTCGACGGCCCGGACTCGAATAGCTCGTCGATCGTTGCCTCCTGCTTTTCTGGGGACATGCAAGTCGGCCAGTGGACGAGATGGCCTCGTCGCTTCTTGACAAAGGAGCTGTACAGTAGCCATGCAAAGAATACTGCTGTGACGCTGAGTGCTGTTGGGTTGTGGAACTGACTGGGTGACGAGAATATGATGGTTGACGTGTATGAACACATCTCGAACACATTTTGCCAGCTAGCTTCCACAGCAGAAAAGGCTCCTCGTTTCTCTGCCTCAACTTCCTGCAATGCATTGGTCAGCTAAGTTCCTCAACTTATACCACAACAGAACTCGCCTCTTGAATAATGACCTGTGCAGACAGATCTACCCCCCAAAGTCCGATTCGGCTCAACATTGAACCACAGACAAGCCCCAGTGTCGATACCAAGACATTGTCAGCATATCGCCAGAAGATTGATACACCGATTGCTAAACACCCCAGTTCCCAGCTGAGGAACCAAAGACCAGCACGAACGGGTCCAATTCTCTTCATCAAACACGGCCCAATCCATGTGGCGAGAACCTCAAGAGTAACCGAGACTGTTCTCATTGCAGCAATCTGAGCTGAAGTATATCCACTCGCTAGCAAATATGTAACCATAACTCCACCAAAAGACAGAACTGTGCAGTAAAGAAGCGCTATTGAGAAAGATGGTGCAAATGCAGGGTGCGTAAAGTAAAGTCGAAGATCACTGAACGTCTTCTGCATGGCATTTTTGAATGACACCCAGGCATTCCGGCGAGTTTGCTGTTCTTCATTTTGTGGTATAATAGGGGGCGTAGTCTTTGGATGCTGCAGTTCGGGTACTTGATAATAGACCTGTCTAGGTTAGAGAAGATCATGTTGAGGCTGTATGCGTTGTATGTGACTTACTTTAGCAATGGTGAAATACTCAACAATAACTGAAGCACAGTTCATTGCTAGGTTGACGAGAATCGCTGTTTCCGTAGAAACACCATCGAGTATACCTATAAAGAAAGGTCCAAGTAGTTTACAAACGAGGTCAATCCGCCTCATTTGCGAGTTCATGGCTATAAGCAGGTATGTTAGCAACATCCATATGATATCTGAGGAAAAGCATACTTCGAAGTGCAGTAGTATCCGAGCGTGCCACAACAATAACCCAATCTCTTTCCACAGACACGAGATTCATGATAGCGGCTAGTTTCTCAATGCATGCCATGAAGATCAAGGCTGCAAGCAAACTGACCCGCAGTTCATCTGAAGGGCTCTCATGTATACTGAGCATGAAAAATATGACACATGAGGCAGCAACAACAAGTCGCTGTGAGACTACTCGGGTTAAGGGTCATCCGTCATGAGGGCTTCTAATCACTTACCGATTGACAGTCTCACCGTATTAAGGCGGTCTTTGCGATCAATGTAACTCCCGACCCATGACGACAACGTAATCGCAGAAGCGCCTCTTACTATCGAATATATCGCAAGGGGCATCAAGGTTCCAGGAAATATCGATGCAAGATATAAGACGCTGCCGAATTCGAAGACACGTGAGTTCCAAGTTGAGAGGGTATGAGAGATGTAGAGCCTTCGCGCGCTTTGGCTGAGCGTCCATTTAGGGTCGGTATTACTAGTGTTACTAGTATCGCTTTCATTATTGCTGCTAATTTGGCTTAATGATTGATACTGTGAATGAATGACGCCAGTTGATGAAGCTGGCGATGTCGCTAGTAACGGTGCCGTTTCTTCATCTCCGACACCGGTAGTTGAAGCCATGATCGTCAATTCCTCAATTCTTCAATCTGGCAGGCAATCACATTGATGCTAAACAAAGAGACATTTGAGGAAATTTTAGAATTATATATAAAAGTAAAGTTGAGTCTATTAATTGAATACTGTTGAGAATGGCCAATCGCCTGTATCTCGCCTGATTCTTGGTTGTCGGGTTCGATAAATGCCGGGCCCCATCGCGATCTAGCAACCCCCACAATCCGACCTAGAGTCGGCCCAGTCCCGATCGACTTCACCGAGAAAGGCAATATCTAGACAACTACATCAAACAGACGCTTCTTTATACTTACAACATTTATCAATATAAACTTGCGATAACCTTATTTCCGTACTACCAAGAAGTCAATGTCGGCGTCGGAAAGACATCGCGACTTTCTAGGTAGGGCTTCCTCAATCATCACACAATCAAAAGACTCTAGAGATATTGCAGAGGCAGTATATGTTTATCAGCTAATACGAATACCAGCTTCCATAGTCACTCATGTAGACTATATGAGATGCTCTTCTTTTCTCCCCTGCTAGATGTCCTCCAACACCTTTCATCTGAGTTCTAGCAGATGGCATCAATAGTAAAGATTCACTTCTTCCTGTGTCTGTTGAAAGTTTGGTGACGACGTTCTCCAGCACCATAGAGAAAAAACAGGGGGCTAGATCTCTCCAGTGGCATTGTTGTCTTCCTCCATTTCCTCGTCCTTTACGACGGCGTCACTGAGTTCCTTCTTGACAGCCTTGGACTCACTGTCGGGGGTCTCTGTTACTAGTGTTAGTAAATGGCTTGATATGAGGGCCAGGTATGATCGACTTACTAGGAGCGCGACGCTTACGAGGAGTCACCTTGGGTGTCTCGTAGGCCTCCTCATGGTCCGATCCGCCCTTCTTGGGCTTGGGGCCCCGCTTGCGACCTAGATGATGGTGTTAGTTAGTCTACTAGAATATCGCGACTAGAATGTCGCAACTAGAAAGGGGGCATATGGCTTACCAGATGTTGCTTTCTTGACCGGGGTGGAAGGGGCGCTTCCATCATTAGGCTGAGCCTTGAAAGCCTCGATTTTCTTATTAAAGAAAGTCCACTGGTTCTGTAGACTCTTGACGGTGCGTCCCTCCATGTTGATTTCAGACCAGTTGATGGACTTGCCCTCAGGCTTCAACTGGGCGATGATACGCAGAAGAAGCTCGTTCTGTTGTAGTGGTTAGACCCCTTGCTGATGGATCGGGGATATGATCGGGACTTACCTTGGCTTCATCGGTCCAGGCGTTGGGCTTCACAGCAGCGTCAGACATTGTGTCAGTTAAATCGTGTTGGTTCTTTGAGGAAGCAGAAGGGAAGGTGACGCAAAGGGCTTGAAGATAAAGCGTAGATGAGAAGAAGCGGTATGTCCTAGCAAATGCCTTGAAGATAAACCGCAGATGAGATGATGAAGAGAAAGAAGAGAAGAAGAGAATTCCTAAGTTTGTTAACCAGAGCTCTTAAATACTAGAAACCCGAAGTAAAGATGCGAGAAAGCGTTTGACTAGAAGAATAGAAAGTGTTAAAAGTGGTAAACAAAAGGACACCCCCTCACTAGACAATTGCAGAAAGCAAACGGCTCGCGCAAGAGATCGGACGAAACGGCCATTGCAATGAACCACCCAACGCACTCAGATTGTAGTCCACGGGTCACCAGCAAACAGATGCAAGAGAGGAACATTAAGAGGAATAATAAATAGAACTTGCTTATTTCGTTGCAAAGGTACCTGCCAGACTGTTCTTTGCAAGGATAAAGAGTCTGTTTGAAGGGCTTGATGAGCAGGTATGAGGAGTGTTCTTGTGGAAAGACTGCCGACTCCGGTCAGAAAAATGTGAAGGAGAGAAGAAGAGAGAAAGACAGAAGACTTGGAGGATGGGGATGATATAGCTCTCACGATCTCTGAGAGGGAGCAGCGAATCACGCACAAAGCTTCTCAAATCTCAAATCTCACAATCCGAGCCAGGGGCTAGCGCACTGCCGCCGTGGATCTGCCAGTGCCTGACACTGCCAACGCGTTGAGAGGTACCATCTCGTCTATTTCTATGGTTAACTCGTGCCATCATATACACGTCTTGGATTTCCGTCTCCACAGACCAAATCGCTGATGCCGGTGAAGCTCCAGTCTCGTCTGCAGCGAGAACGCCCTTGATGCAAATCGCCCAGTTGCCACTACCTAGTAATCAACAACAAAAACCACTATCAAACGTAACGCAACGAAATGCAACATAACTGCCAGCTCCACGCACCACATGCTTGCATCGCGCCTGTTGCCTCCCAGATCCAGAACCTGCTATCCTCGTCATCTTGTGGACTCATGTAGAAACCCCGAAAATCACTCTGTATCGCGTTACTATATGTGGTATCCTCTCCAGTGATCGACAGCTAAGTGGTTAGTCTTCTTGGTATCCCATGTTGACGATAAAAAGATATAAGACGAAATTCGACCCAATCCATAAACTGTCAACTCCGCAAAACAAAACCAATCAATTACTTCATCTTCATTCGAAACGCCATGAATTCTCGGAATCTGTGCTCATGCTCCTCGCATGCGGCCGCCCAGCGTCGACGAACATCCATATCCTGTTCGAGCCAGTTGTAGTACTCCTGAATGTCAGCGTCACCCCGGTTCTCCAAGAATGAATACCCCTTTTCTTCTCGGGTACGAGTGATGTGCGAGTTTCGGGTGGCAAAATGGTCGACGACTTGGGCGTTGAATGTGTCCCATTGCTTCAAGTAATGTTCAAAATCTTTGACATATGTCTCCCAAGAAAGCACGCTTGGTTTTACGCCGTTAACAGTAGCGGCAGCTGGGATTTGAGGAGCAGTAGGTGCTGTTGGAAAGATCAATGGTTGGACTTTCGGTAGCTTCATCGGAATCTGAGGCGCTGCTTTACTCTCAAATGGCAAATTGTCCTTCAGGTCAGAGAAAGACTTCAAGCCGGAACTCTGTTGAGTGAACGGTGCCACATTTCTGAGGTCAGCGAAGCTTGCTTGGAAATCTTCGCTATCTTCAGATCCCATGTTGTTTGGATTGAATGCCTTTCTGGGACTCTCAGGTCTGTGCTCATTACCATTGACGGTGTCAACGTTGCCAGGTCGCCACTCGGGTCTGGTGGGTTCGACGTTGATATTTCTGGCAGCATGAGGAGCAGGTACCACTCCCGGAGCCTGGTTCGGCCCAACGGGCTGCTGAGGTTGGCTCACAGGCTGGGCAGGCTGTGGTGAAGGCGTAGTCTGAGCTGGCTGGGGTGAAGGTACCTTGGGTGGTCGAGGTGGCGGCATGGAAGACGGCGCAGGAGGAGTATCTATGTCCATAGCCTGGGGACTCTCAGCAGCAGGTGGCTCGTCTTGCACCTTTCGGCCACGCCATTCCAAAACCTCATCTTCACTGCTGCTGTCGTCCATAAGATTGGCATGGCTTGACTTTTTGGACGCCTTCGGCTTTCGTGAGTTTGTTCGTGTAGACCGTGTGGGAGATACGGACTTTGACGGCTGAGGAACAAATGTTTGGGGACCAAAGTCCCAACCTGCAGGGTTGAAGGCCGACTCGGGCTTAGCAGAGTCGGATCTCTCAGCATCAGACATGAAACTTGGTGTACTCTTGCCGCTCATTGGGGGCCGCTTCCCTGGGGATCGGCGACCTGGCTTTCGGGGCCTACTTGGGCTGTCCTGTTCAGCTCCACCGGCGTTGAACTCCCATCCAGCAGCATCTTCTTCGTCAGCAAAACTAGTATTAATATCGTCAGTACTTCGTCGGGAGAACCGATGGTGGTCGGGTGATGTTCGTGCGAAAGTGTCATCATTGACAGGGAAACTAAAGCTGTTCAAGTAGACTTTGTTAGCACGATTCGGCATGCTGGGGTTTTTAGAGTCGCGGTCTTGGAGCTTCGGCTTCTTAGCAGGGCTGTCAGGACTCGCGTTGTTGATGAGTTGTTGTAAGAGCTCCTGTTGCTGGCGCTCAAACGGGGTCAATTGGTGAGTTGAATCCTGTCTACCACTAGGCGACGACTGAGAAGGCTTGATGGGGATTTCATATGGGCAATGCTTCCCTAAGGAATCATACCCGTGGTGACCACGACACTTGTTGGAGCTCTTCGGGATTGGGCGGCTGGATGTTGTAGAAAATGGATTGCCATACATTGTTGGGCCACCAGGTGAATCAGTTGCTGTCTTATAGTTAGTAATATGATTTTTGAATTGGTGAATTTCACTAACGCTTATCATTTGCGGGAAACTCAGTGGCCTGCTGGTTAGGTCCCAGTGGAACACTCTTGAAACCACTGCGAGTTTTCTTCAGCGGCGCCTTAGGACGGTCTGCCGGATCCCGAGGTATTGAAGGTTGTTCAGGAGCCTTATTCAAAGGAACGTCCTCAGTCTTTCCACCCTTTGGTGCACTGGCGCTGCGTTGCCGGTTGAAGGCTTCATTTTCAGAGGCAGATTGATCTTGGCGAGTTGCTTCCCGAGTACTCTTAGCTCGGTTTATTGAGATGCCATCGAAAGGGTTAGTCTTTTCGCCTCCGTTTGACGACGCATAAGGAGTGCTTTGTCGAGGGTCTGCTGTACTGTCTCGGTCTCTGAATTGGCTTAATGGATCAGGCATCGCAGTTGGGGGCGGCCGTTGAGGAGTAGGAGGTGGTGCTTGTTGTGGAATGTCAGAGCTAAATCGTTGCGCATATCGTTCCGAAGCAGGTCTCGAGCTGTAGTTGCTACTTGATACAGGTGGTTCATCGCCCCCTGCTGTCCGAGGATGGAAGCCTGTCTTTCTTGCACCGAACGAGGCCTCTTGACGTTGTCTGGCAGATTCAGTCCGTGGTGGCGGAGGGGGAGGGGGAGGTCGTGGCTGATCGTTCGCTTTGGCCGATGCACCCTTTCGCATGTTTTCGAATGCTCGGGCAGCATTCTTCTTCGATTCGGCATCTGATGCTGTATACTGCTTTGCAGTGGGAGGAACTCCCGTAGAGAAGCGTTGCCATCTTTGTGCACCCGATGGCGGAGCTCGAGGATTTGCATTGTTGCGCCGAGGAGGGGGCGGATACTGGGCGCTGACATTTGACCACGGGTTACCCTTAACACCCGAAGCTCCTGGAAATCTACCGCGCCCTCGCGAAGCATCGTGCTTGGCTTTCTGTTCAGGGTCGGAGAGGATTTCGTGCGCCGTTTGGATAATCTGGAACTGTGTGTTCACTTCTGCCTCTCGTCCAGGATTACGATCTGGATGGTACTTGAGAGCTACAATTCGAGTCAGCGGCTGTACGAACGACAAGAGCTTCGTTGGTCTGTACCAAGTTTCCGATATTGTTTTCGAATTTCCGCGGCGTCTGCCGTCGGTGGCAGCTCCAAGTCTGCATAGTAGTCTCGGGGTGTACCCATCGCGATGAAAGGGCCCCGGTCCGCTGGCAATTAGGTGCACGCAACCTCAAGATATGTACCTGAAGTCCTGAAGGGCTCGTGTATCAACAATCGAATAGCTTGTGGAAATGCATGAAGGCCGTCTTCGGTATCGTCTGTGTCGAGTGGCGTTTCAGGTCTGCGAGAGACTTGTCGTTGGAGTTCGAATTGGTCACTGTTGCACAATGGGGTACTGTACTCAAATGCCAGGGTACGTTCTCGATCGAGGTGTACGAGTATGAAGTCGTAGCTTGAAGGTTTAACGTTAGCAAGTATAATCACTAGAAAGTCGAGATCAAATCAATAAGGTTGAGCAAGGATCATGGGGACGACCAGAGAGCGTAGGGTATGAAGGATATATCTGATCAACCATGCAGTATCGCAAGGATGGACCCGGTGTCGGGTGGCTACCTCAGCTAACTGTGCCTCTTGACATGCGCAGCAACAGATGCGGATTGGTGGTACCGATTGGCATGTTGCTGATCCAAGGAAAAGGGAGAATTACCAAGATGACGTCAAATACTCAACGTGAGGCTGTTGATCGAGGAGCGAATCTGTATGACCAAAGATGAGACTACGTTTAGTCTAAAGAGAGGGCGGAAAGGTCAGTAAATGAAGGGGGGGATGCGATGAAAGTGCTAAAAGAAAGAGGGAGCTCTGAAGCTGGTGTTGATCGGAGAATGGGTACTGTACCTTTTTGGATCTAGGCGGAGCTCAGGTGAATGAATGGGTGAAGTCGAAGGGTGATACACTTGAACTCCCAGGACCTTAGTTCATGAGGCCGCGTTGAATGGCTGTGGCTCAGCTCCAGAGATCTTTGGACCCTGAATTTCGCGGCAGGTGTTTCGTAACGCCTCTTTTGAGGTGACTTTACTAAGAAGTGGTCTTGGAATGCGGTAATTAATCCTGTTCCTGAATTTGGAACCTGTCGGCGTAGCTGAAGCAGATTCCTGTCAGAGTATCATTCGGTTGCCCGCGCATGTGTAGAAGAAAACAAACATGTGGCGGGGTCTTATATTTGTACCAGCAACCAACCCCAGAACCCCACTACAAAGAATAGGGACAGCTGCTATTGTCTACAACTCCAACAATGAGCTACCTATCATATGTGATTCATGTCACTATTTCAGTGAGAGTAGGTGTTCTATCAGATGGTCTCTATGTCTAATGCATAGGATGTGAAGTTCATGGCATTCCTAGTAATGAGCCTTGAGATGTCTATGTGAAGATAGCTTCAACTGGACCCCAAAACCTTTTGGATACCTCAGTCGTTCAACGCAGCACACACCAATCTTCATTTTCGCTTTGATTGTATCTGGAGGCCTTTTGGCACTCCTAGCACTGCGCTAGTTGCTAGACATTCATTTCCTAACAACATCGCCACAGAGCCACGCAAGCACTGCCACACCTCTGACTATCAGCTTCACATGAGAGGCTTGGCTGGAACAAGTCTGACAATCAAGTCAAGCTCGAGTGAAATATCTGTCAGTACTAGATAGGTGTTATTAGACTTGTGGCAGATATCTCGGCATAGCGGTATCTTAAGCCTCTGGTAGCAAGATAGCAAAACTGCTTGAATTGTTTGCGCATGTGATCAACAGAAGAAAATCGATATGCAGTAGAGCAGGGTTGGCTTACATTGGATGCTAACAAGCGTTGATGCAGATCTGACAACCCACTATACAAGCACTTTAGATTCTTGAGTTTGCTTAACCAGTAAAGCTACAAATACATGTAAGTTATGTTTAAATATGAGTATCATGGAGAAAACAGAACACTTGTCTCCGTCAAAAGGGCACGCGACATGATACCACCGTCAAAACTAATACAATGCTTGGGCACGCGACATGATACCACCGTCAAAACTAATACAATGCTTGGCCACCCTGTTATCTACTAAGTTATATCATGCGTCCTTCTATCCTATGAACTCCCCTGAGCCGCCTTCTCAGCCGCAAGCTTAGCCTCCATCTTCCTCCGCGCCGCAAGAATCATCTCATCCCTTCTCCTCTGTAGCGAAGCTTGCCTCTCATCTCGGTTCGAGCTCCATCCCTTGCCCTTGGCATCCTGCTCCTCCTGCGACGCTGTATCCAACTTGTCCTTGAGGTTATACCGGGTGATAAGATCCGGCTGCGCTGGCTTATCCGGCTGTCGAGACGCCGTCGCTGCGCTGCTGCTCGGTGCGGACTGGCCAGGAGGAGGCGGCGGTTGGAAAGTCACGGGGGGCTAGTGGTAATACTTGTCAGCAAGAGGCCTGAAAGGGCAATAGCACAGGTCCAGCATACCGTGTCCAGTCGTCCTGCTAGTATTCGCTCTGTCGTGCTCTGGATGTTTCCTCCGTTGCGCTGCAGATCCCATAGAATACTCCGTCGATCCGCCTGCGGAAACATTTGCTGTATTCTCTCAACCGCCATCTCTCTTGACCGGAGGAAAGCTTCAGGGGATCGTGTGGGCTGAGGTGGCGATGGTCCTCCAAAGAACAGATATCGTATTATCAAGCCCGAGACGACCAGGATGGCCAGTAGATATGGTAATGAGATTTGGTCGTCCGCCATGATGTATGAGTCGCAAGGAAGAGGCGGACGTTTGGAGGAATTATAGGAGGCTACACAAGTTCGACCGAGAATAGGTGGTCGTCCAAGAAAGATGCCGAGATGACGATAAGTATGTACAGTTGTAGTCCCACGAGCTAGAGAGAGCTTGGGTCGTGGGTCGGTGGCATGAAATAAGCGTTGCTCTTGCGGCAGCGAGCCCACCTCAAAAGACGGGGCGCTACGTCAAATTGCATGTGGGGAATCCTCGGCTAATCATGTTAATGACCGAACTTGATATGATTGATACCAGAACCAAATGAGATGATGCCTTCGGGCTCTTTCAAATGCTGATTCTCGATAATTGAATAGGATAATTGAAGTCAAACCACAGCCTGTCGTCCTATCCGATCCGGCCACGGTGAATTCTCAAACATGTCACAACATTCAAGGCAAACAGTTATTGCGCAGAACTGAAAAGCATCATTTATTGACACGACAGTCCGATATCCAGGCGATAAGCCAGCCCTCAGTGATGGAAGAGCGTTCATTCATAACCCAGGTCCGATCCCATCCCCACGAGAAACAGTTGCCCTGTCTTGATGCCGTAACGCCCCTTATACGTTTCTCACGTATCAGTCACCCATGCACACCTGTTCCAAAGGAAATTCTCTCCAATCGTGGTGCTCAGTACTCCTCCTATCAAGGCACAACCTGCGCCTGACCCAGCGTTGTATCTAGATCGCCATAGTGTAGAGTGAGTTCTTTCTGTGCGTTTGTTAGATGATATCGTCTAGAACCCTCCGAGATGCACATACACGCTCTTTGCGCCAGGAGTTTGTGTCCCAGACGACGTAATAGCCTCGCTCATGGTTAGGACTCAGTATTTGAGGAGTCATGTGTTCGTCCTTGGTCAACCAGATCTGGTGTTTCTTGTGCCACCTCCAGTTTCGTGAATGTCTATCAAAGAGTCAGTGATTTTCAATACAGTGCACGAATAGGTTATCGCCTACAGCTCAACTGCAGCCATTTGTTGCTTTACATCTGCCGTACAGCTGTAAAAGATCCAAAATAGAGTCTCTTCGTTGAAACTCTGGATTTTACTCTCGATAGGTTGCACATTTGTCACGTTATAACAATCCGGCAATCGAAACCTTCCATTGGAAAGGACTGGCCGAGGAGGTGCGTCATCAAACAGCGAGTAAATCTGAGTCGAGAATAACCTGAGAAGCATGTTAGCAAGGCCCCATCGTTAGTTTTGAGAAGACAAACTCTTGAGAATTGATGTCAAGTCCTAGCGAGTTAGGGTCCATTCCCACAACCATCGCGTGGTAGTCAGGATAGTTGTTCATCAACGTTGTCAAGCCCTTGAGACCCCACTTGTCGGATGCTGGCATACCCTCCAGAGGGTCAATGACGTCCTCAGTATCAAGTCTCTTTTGCATGGCTTGTGCCACATAATTCGTGGCGCTATAGTCCGCGTTGTTATAATCCGCTGCATTAGAAGCATCGTCTGGTACCGCATCCTCCTTGGAAGACTTTTGCCGGGGCTCCTCCAGGCCAGGAGGTTTGCCGTCTTGCGGTCTTGAAGAGCCTGGGAAAGTAAGCATTTAGAATCACAGGCAAGAATGACAATAACCGACCAGGGGCTCCAATGCCAGGCGGCGACCTGGCTTCATTCGCTCGGCTGTTAGCCGACAATGCGTTCAAAAGACCATTCCCCCTATTGCTTGCCGAGGGTCCGGCGCCGGCGGCCTGAGAGCTAAAGCCTAAAGATGACATCAAGCTCGCCGTCCGATCTGATCCCATCTCACCATTCGAGGTCTGATTCAGTGGTGGAAAGTCGTCAACGCTGCTTGATTGAGTTTGTTGTCCAATGTTGCCTTGGTTACCGAATCTGAACCCGCCTTGCCCTCTGGAAGAGGTGGGACTGAACATATCATCCTGGCCACCTTGCTGAGGGGTAGCTTGGTTGCGCGGACTGGGACCACCCAGGTTTCGCGACCCTGCTGTCGACCACATAGACGACTGGTTGGGGTTCGACATCTGGGCGTTGTTCGATAATGATGGAAATTCGCTAGTCTGCATTAGCAAGCGCGTCATTGTGACTAGCTTCGATTCGAATAATTCAATACCGGACAGGTATTGAAGCTCCGATGATGTGTGCCGCAGCCATATACGTACGATAGGTCGAGTGATGTTGCAGGTTGAGAGCCCGACAAGCTCTGTGCGAAGCTCACGTTTCCGCCAAGTTGACGAGCAGCGTTTTGGGGACCTGCTCCCGCCATGGGAACCCCTCCAAACGCCCAGCCAGAGTTGTTGCTCCCTATATTTGTCCTCCGGTATTAGCCTAAGGCCATCTTCGATGCAACCCAGCCAAAACAACAGCGCGGAGATCGCAATCACTTCTGAAGCGCATACCTAGTTTTCCGTTCGGTAATCGATTCGTTCCTGCTCGTCCTGGTTGTTGGGGTTGCTGTTGACCTCCAAAGCCACCAGGCATCCCGCGGAGTGTCTGTGGCACTGCCCCTACGATTCGATGACATCGTCAGCGTTATCCTGCCAATGCTCGCTTGCTTGCTTGTTTCTTGACCATCCAGCCTTCTGCTCGTGGCAATCTCTCCGACATGGCCCCAGCCTGATCCTGATCCGCATTTAGATCCATTGAAGCGATCGTGGCGACATCCGAACAAGGTCAATGAGGGTCGCAGAGGGGTTGACAGCCGTCAAGGGAGTTTCACAAGGCTCGTGAGCGTAAGTGCTGGCGCACAGCTCTCTCTCGCGTGATGATATGCCGAAAAAATACGAAAGATGACGAAGGTTTTTGCAGATTTCGCTGGCAGCGCGGGGTCTGGGCTGCGAAGGAATAACGTCGTGGGGGTGCGTCCTACCTGGCCTATTCATGATTGACTATAGAGATTTGTCGCGATCAACAAAGTGGATGTGCTGCTGGAATACAATGTTGTTAATTCGAAGTGTCGTAGCAAGAGGGTTCGTTCGGTGCGACGTCGATGCGTTTTTGTGCGGAGGTTGACAAAATGGTAGGGATGTTGTTTGTAGATGCGATCGTTTGCTTTCAGAGCTGGCCTTATTCGCCTGGGGCTTTAGGTTTGCTACTGGTTGGAGAAGGGCTCACTCACTGAGAGAGAAGGCTGGACATTGAAATGAGGTGGAATGGACGATGATCCGGGCGGGAATAAGTGGGGACCCTTCAACATCATGGCAAACATCACCAACAAACAACGCCTATAAACAATACTGACCGGGCTATGGACAGCAAACTCTTAGACTGTGATATATCGAATGATAACAGTAACATAGGCGAGAATTTACGCAAGTCAATTGCCATCTATTCAGCAGAGCTCGACTGCTCCAGTCTCCATCCACCTATCAGCAAGCACTAGTGAAAGACCTCAGACATCATAGAGTTATCATGCACCTCTATTCTTTACTCTACGTAATAAAGACTAGCTCAGGGCTTTTTTGAAACTGCCTTCAAACCCAACACCTGCTACGTTCCTTCCAATCAGAATAATCTTCCCCTCCTTGGGCGTCTCGTCTCCCAACGGCCCGTCATTTATCTCAAAGACCTCCCTCACCCCCTGCAACATTTTGACCTCTCCATTGGCAAACAAAAGCCGTCCCTTGGAGCGATGAATCTCGAAATCACCCTCCTTTTCATCTTCAGGTAATTTGCTGTCCCACAGTACCGATCGTAGCCAACGATCAACTGTGTCCAGTTGTCCTGGCTCAAGGCGGCCAACAGGTATGGTTACGGTCGATATGGTCTGAGCGGTTAGCTACATGATCTCTTACGAATATCATATATCAGGCGAGTACTTACAGGGTCGAGGTGACTGTGTCCCTTGGCGTTTGCGTCTGACTCATGGAACTGGTCATATGCGTGCAAATCAAGCAGGAATCCTTCCAATTGAGGGACTACGCTCCTCTCCGTTACATGGATCTTAGCAAGTCCATTGATCGACTGTATCCTCTCTTTGACCTGATTGAGTTCCGTCTCTGTCACCATGTCGGCCTTGTTGATCACGATCACATCTGCATGAGAGATCTGAACGTGTGCTGTAGTCATGACCGGGCCATGGCCGTGGTCATCGTGTCCCTCGACAACACCATTGGGGTCGTCAAGACTCCGCAGGATATTCTTCGCATCTACGAGCGTGACTATTCCATCCAGATAAATGGTGCTTCCGAGTCCGTCGTCTACCCAGAAGAGGGGGGCTAGGTTTCCGGGGTCGGCTAAGCCAGTGGTTTCGAGGAGGATGTAGTCAAATGCACCCTTCTTTGACATGAGAGACTCTATTGCATTGACTCCTGTATCCCTGGATTCAGTCAGCACTGTAGTGGGTGGCTGCCGTACATCCATAACGTACTTTACGGAACAGCAGATACAGCCGTTGCCAACTTCTAACCATTCTTCAACCTGCTCACCACCCTTGTTCACAGTAAGGGACTTTTCAATGTCGAGCGCTGCAGTACGACTTAGAAACGTAACGACAATCTCACACCTGAGCACTTACAGTCTCCAAATTCTATATCATGTTAGTGGCTGTTTTCCAACAAATCGTGGTCCGTCCTAACCATTCATGATGACAGCGATCTTCTTGCCATGTTGAGCCGTAAGGATGTAATTTAGCAAGGTAGTTTTACCAGCACCGAGGTACCCTATCAAATATCAGAGAATGAGATAATCAGTGGCTAGTAGTAATACCTGTCACAATTGTGATAGGAACCTTGACTGTGATCTCCTCATCCACATCGTTGGCGGCTGTATCAACCAGCTCTGGCGGGGCATCGTCATCAAAATCCATGGCTGTTGTAGTTAACGTTTGGCCGTTTAGTTCAGGCCTTTACTTTAAGTTCAAGAACGCTCGGGAAACAGCTCTAACGGCCGGCAAATATGAAATTCTTTTTGCCGTGAGTTTAGACTCTTCTCGCTCAATAAGAAGCACTCGCAAAATATTTTGAAATCATGCCTTCAGAAGCTCCATGGTATAAGTTGCACGGTCCCCCTTAGCTGCATGCGACGGGCGTTTCTCTGTTATGCATATAGCGAATCCCCACCCTAGGCCCCCGGTGAGCTTAGGTAGCCCTGCTCCGTCTTCTGGGGGTAATAAACCTGGTGACGATAGAACAGGGTGCCAAATTTAACTGGTCTAGAGACATACTAAAATGCACTAAGATTACACCTTAGTCTTTTCGTCACCTGGGATAATGGTCCTGGGTTTTCTTGCCTCCCCTTGCCATGCCAGCCACTTGTCAACCCCAGCGCAGCCTTGTGTGATATTAGCCGCCCAGTTCTCCCCAGATCCTTTGCGCCCAACATCGCGAGTTTTTATTAGCAACGTCTTCATAATTTTGTCAGTCATGTCTTTAGCACCGAGCTCCCCTAGGCTTCCAAGCCCTCCGCCAGCTGCAGAGATTCAAATGGCACCCATGTCTCCTTCTGGCGGTCCTGCAGCCAGTCTTCATACGACACCCCAGGAGCAATCGCAGCTTGAAGCCAGCTCTAGACGGCGGATACACCCAGGAACAAAAGCAGCAGATATGGCTGCTGGACCTCCTTTGATACCGCTACAAGAGGTACTTTATTTGCGCCGTCATCATAATATGCCGGAACCTTGAAGCTAACATGAACCAGCTCGACTCTGCATTTCAACTCCAAGAACACCTAGCCGCCCTCCACTGCTACCATACGTCCTCCAACACCCAACCGATCACCCGTGGCACCGCGCTACAGCTCGCGACACCTCCCAATGGCGTCGACCGGACCATCTGGCTCTACGAGCTCTGCCGCTTCCTCATCTCGCAGTGCAACTCCTTGATCGTTGGCTTCCTCTTCGACACCCCGCCATGCAGTGCGAACACGTGCCCTGAAATGCGCGCTTCCGAATGGCAGTTCCTCTGCGCTGTACATGAGCAGCCCAAGAGCTGCTGCGCCATCGACTACTGCTGTCACACCCTGGACTGGGCTGCCAACGTTGTGACCGACCAGAAGATCTTCCCCAGCCGCTTTGTCGTCCATAATGACAACCACAGTAAGAATGTGGGTGTCAAGAATCTTGTCAATGTGTTCCGCAGGTTGCATCGCATATTTGCCCATGCCTGGTTTCAGCATCGTGGTGTGTTTTGGTCTGTAGAGGCCGAGACAGGACTGTACGTCCTGTTTAAGACTGTATGCGACCTGTATGATCTGCTGCCTGCTGAGAACTACAAGTTGCCTCCCGAGGCGGAGGGACTCGAGGCACCCCATACTGAACAGGAGCCTGAGAAACCTCCCCCCACCATTCTCAAGCCTTCGTCTCATCAACGAGTCCCTCCTGCTGAAGAAGACAACATGCATCCAACAAGAACAAATACTCGACGACACATTCGAAGTAGTCCTTCAACGGGAAGTGCTGTAACAACTGTCATTGAAGCCGAGGAGGAGGAACCCGCTGGAGTCTCCAGGAAACTCAAGGATATGCACCTGACCGCTCCCTCACCCGTGGAGGAGGAGCCAGAAGTGGCCGATGTCCCTGTTATTGTTGAGCAATCAGTCATGGGAGAATCCGGGGCACAGTCCCACAGTCCACCAGCTGAGAAGGCAGAAGATGACGACGATGATGATGACGGTGAAGACGAAGAAATTGACGATGATGCCGACCAGACAGTTGTCGGATCTGTTTCAGAACAAGACTCGGCAAACGATGATGACACTCAAGCGGATGAACATAAGCCGGCCGCGGACTCTGTTGAATCAGCGCAATCTACAGATACGGGCATTGCAGAGGACGAGCTGACAAAGGAAAACGCCTCTGCAGACTCAGCACCAGATGCGGATGCCCCTGAATCCTCAGAGGCCAAGGACAAATCCTCAGAGGATGCGGCAAAGACAACAGATACCAAGTCAGAGGACGAAACCAAAAAGGATGAGAAGTAATAGACGGATCAAGGCGATATCCATTTGATTTCATATCTTGTCTTTCAGGATATGGTAGTATAGCATGGCAGAGTTACTTGCCCACTGTATAACACAATTGACCAGACAATCATCCTCAGTAGTCAATACACAACCAACCTGACGGTGGTACTGGCAACGTCAAAATGCCTGTTGAAACACACAATCTTCCAATAACTCCTCCACATGCCAGCACCGTGGCTGTAAATGCGTTTTATCTACCATACCACGCGTAATGGTTCCTTAGTCTATTCCTGCATGTGTAACCCCGAAACAAACCACAAAGTTTCCTTCCCTGGCCCAGGAAAAGAAGTGTCGTAACTGGTTGCCTGCCTCGAAATCTTGTACCCGCTGGAGAAACAATCTCGAAAATCTGCACAAAGGTGAGGTGGACGGTAGAAGAAAAATAGGGGGATAATCTAAATAATGATGAGTTTTTGTTGCAATTTCTTTCCACTTGCGTGGTCCGGGATAGATCCTGGCCCCTGAATACATCATCGCTTCGCACTGGATGAATCGACACTGGGCCCTGAAGCCGAGTCTGGACTAGAGCTGGACGGGGCATTTGCATCGTCCATCAATGACATCTTGGCGAAAATATGTCGAACCTCACGAACACTTTCTTGCTGGGCTGTGACAGCTGCAGCGTTCCGTTCATCCGCAAAATTACGGATTTCCTGTAACACTGGGCTGAATCCTTCTTCATTTGGCAGCCACCAGTTTACGCAGTCCGGTTCTCGGAATAACTCTGCCATTTTGATACGTAGCGGAAGAGGATGAATATACCTATTCAACAATTAGCAATAATTCGATTGATGACCTTTCGACTGGAGTATGTAGGCGAGTTTTGTTCTTACCCCATAGTCTCTAGTAAAGCAAACTTCCGGCGGAACCACATGTGGTGCCTCTCATCCTGAGGGCAGAAAAGAGCTGCGATAGCAATACATGCTTGTATCAGTACCAAAACGCCTCTGGGAGTGGAGGGCCAGAACTCTAATGTTTCAAAATATTGGCATGTCCTATATGCATGGCGGTTTAGATCCGCAAATAGTTGGTCCGGTCTCATTCCTGATGATTGGCATTTGTGCATTATCATTATGCTGTTCCATTCTGCGCATAGAACTGTGACGTCGAACAGGGGAAAATCGTAAAGTATTCCAACTGTATAGGGATTGACAAAGTCGTCCGGATCGAGAGTTTCTGCTGGAGGAAAATCTTTGATAAGATATTTGGGATCCTGCAGGGCGGGGTCGCGTTTCTCCTTCCACTCTATGAGCTGTTGGTTCAAGAGTTCATGCTCTTTCACAAAGTCCTCCTGGGATATCTGGCCTCTACTGCCTCGGGCGAACAAAATCGACATGTCGTAAGAGATCAGACGAAGTCGTGCGGACCACGCATCGATTTTCCAATGTAACTCATCTGGGTTCGACGCAATCCCGGATTGATAAAAGTCCAACATCGCTTGGAACCATTCGCGCGGCAGATCGGTAGGGAATCCTCCCATGAGGGCAACGAAGTTATCGAATCGGGCGTACCAGCTGAGGCACATGCGGCCAACGGGCGTCTGCATCACTGTCTGGGGGGTGAATATACTCGTTATTATTTCGAAAGCTGCTTTTTGGTGTCCCATTAGATTGACCCAGTCGCCAAAATATTCCTAAGCAGTACAGTCAGAGTGTGAAGGTTGGATGGCGAGAAAGGATTGACAAATACCTCGATAGTGGCAAGCTGCAGAATAGTGAGAAGAGTGGCAACATTGGGCTTTTCTCGTCTCTTAAACAAGCCCAAGAGCTGCGTTACACTCTTATTGTAATATTGTAAGAAGTCCTGGAGCTTTCCCTGTGGGTTTCGAAGAGTAATATGGTATGCAGAGAAGCCTACGAGCGCGTTGAGCAAGGGCTCGTGGCGAGTGGCCATATTGGGAAGAATCTTTGTAAAAAAGCCATCCGAGTCCAGGGGTATACAATAATTGAAATGGTTGAGGTTTTCCACGAAAAAGGAGAGGCCTTGCTGGTACTCCGGTGGTAGATGTGACCAATCGGCTTCACCCGTCTGTATGGGAAACTCGGAGGAGGAATAGACAGCTGCAAGGCTACTTGGTGTTGCTGTTGCGGTCGATGGCGAGACGCTTTTTGACTGTCTGGAGAGTACCGAAGACTTTGTTTGGTCTTCAGTATCTTCGTCTTCGTCCACAATCATTTCTAGTTTACTCTCTTGCTCGGTGTCCTCGTCGTCCTCTGATTTAGACGAAGTTGGACTCGTTTGTTGAGCAGAAGTTGCAGTATCTTTGGATTTACCGCTCGAGGCTGAGGAACCTTTTGATGATGGGGGGTCCGGGTAGACACACTCTCTATTTCCCTTCTTGCAACCTGAGGAATGTTAGCATTATCATCTCCAAATCAACAAGTCCCTGCACGACTACACGCACGTTCACATATTGGTCTGGTTTCGTCGCACTGGGAAAGTTAGGCATGCTTTCTACTCGGTCCGAAAGTCACATACCTTAACTCTCCTACTGCGGCACATGAAGCAGCCTGATCGTGTTCTTCGATGCTTGACATGGTCAACTGCCGTAGGGGTACCAGCCGCAGACTTTCTGCGAGCTTTCTGCGACTTGTTCTGATTGAACATCATGGGATCTGGAAACCCGGTAAAATATCCAAGTTGCTGATACGGGCCGGGTAACGGCGCAGATACCATTGGTATCGGTGCTCCATGCATTCGAGGGTCGAGCATCTCCTCCGGGGACGTCGCGGGATTCATCCCTGCCCCGGACATCGAAGACAGGAAGTGATGGTAGTAGTCTCCCATTGTGATTAGTCGATTAATGCGATGTTAAGTGACTCGATGCTTCAGTGGTGTTGAAGTAGGAAAGAATCTAGTCAACAGGTCGCGATTCGCATGCTTTCCAAAAGTTTGTTTACTGGCTAGAGCTGCTTCAGTTATGGAGTAGAGATGTTAAGCAGCAAGGAGGGCAGGTCGTTCTTCGAGATACTCCGACAGAGCAGAAAGGTGCGAGTTACCAAAGGTTGGCTACTGACAACTCAGTCTCAATAATACTGTGCAGAGGGTCAGGGGTGTTTCGAACGGGTTTTCAACGGGTGTTTCTTCACAAACAGTGAATATTAGAACCGCTATCGCGGGCTGGCCAGTAACCTAAATCCGTTTCAAGATCTGAAGGACAGCAAAAGGTTCAAGACGGTGCCTTTAGGGGTCCAAAAGCTTCTTACAGAGGTGCCCAAGAACTCGAGGTGAAAGGAAGGATTAATAGTTGTGACTCTGTTGTCACACTTTGATAAATCTCGTACACGGAGCTTGAAACTAGCTCTCGTGTCACGCGGCGGTTTGCAAGATGGTTCTTTGGTCACTGACGAGGGAGGTCTGAGATAGTTGTAAGGTAATGCGAGAGGGGCCTTCAACGACAATTAGGGAATGCATGTATCGCGGTTGGGGAACGGAGGGGCACTGTCACCTGTGACAGGGAGGAGAGATTGATCGATGCAAAGTTGTCAGGGCCTTTTGCCGTAGGGAAGATGTTAGACTGGTTACTGATTCCAGATCCACGTAGGGGGCGTATATCAGAAAAACGGCAGCAGCGGGGACACGGTCGACTTCAGAGTGGACTGGTCAAGCAGTTGGCTGAGCCCCTGGAGATGAGGTTGAAGGCCAAAAACGTCCTTGTTCCCTGAAGTAGGAGCCTGTCGTATGCAAGATGCAAGCCTGACGGGGCGTCAAATCGTTGTTCAATGAGAGAGCTTGGGCTCGTGGGTCCCGGGAACCGGCCAAGAGCTTTAATCTTGGTGCCCTTTGACTGCCTGACGAGGGGACCGATCCCACGCCCACTGACAAGCAGGTCATCAAACCACGGGTAGATGGCCCGGGCTGGAATGTGACTCTGGCACTGGGAATAAAACACAAAGAGCTGACTTTGAGCAGAGGTGACAGTATCAGAAGCTCACGAAGAAGGATAAGGGTTCCGTCAAAAAAAGCTTTTCGAGCACAAACAAACGCGAATAGACATGTGGAGGAGTGAGTGTAAGACGAGCAGGGTACTGTACGGAGTACTGGTTCAAGTGGATGTGTGCGTCCCGGTATCCGTACGGTATTGAGTTTCCACAAATTCGAAAGATTTCGGTAGAGCTGGGCCAGCTAATAATAGAGGCAGTTGAAGTTGTCTTAACATATATGACTTATTGGTTGGAGAGAGACAAGGCTCTGGGGGCGCTTGTAAAGGCTGGGGGCAGATTTCCAATCCACAGCTAAGGTAACTAGTACGCGTCGAGTAAAGAGCGACAATTGTGATATGAGGTTTGGAGCTGACGATGACATATAGCCCTTGGACGGCGCGTTTAATAGGGTTAGTCAGGACGGTGATCGAGAGACAGGGGTGAATAACAAAGATTGGGTCGACGAGATGGATGATGTTATTGTCAAATGGAGCGCGGGGCGGGCTGAGCTTGAGTTTGGGGG